>CAVNZG010001407.1:0-44000 GCA_963693315.1 Diogma glabrata
CGAAAGTGAGCGGTTTTTTATAGAAAAAAAAAATAAATTATATTTCCTCTGCTTAAATAAGTTTTAATAAATGTGCATATTTATTTTATATTTTAGAATTATGATATGCAGTTCAAGAGTATTACTTAAATTATATAATATAGCTAGATGTTTAGAAAACAAAATGCCATTAAGAAATTTTATAACTAGTGCTTTATGATTTGAGAAGTTTTTGTAAAGAATAAAATACAAGAATTTATTTGTTATAGTTAAAATGACAGTTTCAAGCTAAAGAAAAACATGGCGCGGCTTTTTTACAGCCTTTTGGTTGTTTTTGCGACGATTTGACTGCTTTTTGTAAAGTTATAATATAATATGGGAGAATCAAATTATTATTATCCATATAAAATGTTTTCTACCGAGAACTTTACTCTCGATTTTTGATCAATCTAGGACCTAGGTGCAATATTTTAAAAAATAAAAGTATCGTTTTTATGTAAACAGGTCTCAACTCATGACATGAACAACTCATGAAAAAGTAAAAGAAATATTCGAAAATAAGCCTAATGCAATGCATTCGAAAATTAATAAAATTATTACATACAACGGAAACACACACATAAAAACTATAGTCTTTGACTAATAATTTAAAAAAATTAACATTACAATTTTATAAAAGTTCTTGAGGATAGCATAAAAGCTTAAATCGATTGTTATTTACTCTAAATAAATAATAAACAAAACAACATTGTGCGAAAAAAGATGTGAAATTAAGTGTTTCGCAATTAAACAATTTTTTTTAAAATTCTTGATTATGTTCAGCCAAGTACCATTGGTGTCTTCCATAAACTTTATAGTCTATGATTGACTGAAAGTTTTAAAAAATTTCAGTTTTTACGGTTATATATCACCTCAATCTCGAAATCGGCACATATTTGTCATTTTCGCCTTATCTTACCACATAAATATACGTAAATACATATATTTTCATTTTCAGTGAGAAAGTCGTTCTGAATAATGGATAATAAACAATCAAGTCCTCACCAAAAGGGTTTTGTTCTATTTTTTCAAAGTACGGAACCCTTAAAATAATAATAAAATTTTCTCAAATTCTTTTCTTTATATCTCATAAAGCTTAAAAACACAAAATTTTAAAGCCTACTAAATTATTTTTTAATATCATCACTTCAAAATAACTACCAACGTTCTAAAATAAAATGAAATAAAAATTAAAATTTATTATCGATATAACATTTGATGGGTTCTCTCAGATAACAAATTTACATAATAGACCAAATACATGTTTTCACAACATCGTTTTCTTAACACATCAATAATAGGTCTTTTTACTGAAAGCATATTCTAAATATATTCTTTTTTCTAATACCTTTATAATTACCAACTTCCATTTAATATATTAATAAAACATTTGATGGGTTTTCTGGATACAAACATAACAAATATTTTTATCGAAAACAACTATATTATGTTTGCAAACTAATCTGGGTTCGTGTTTAAGTTTTTTAACTGTTGTTAAATATTACCAATATTGAGGGATAATAAATTTCAATTCGCATAATTTTGTGTTTTTCAATTCTGTACATTTGGTTGGTTTTTGAAAATTCGCCAAAATGATACTAAATTACTACATTCATATCAATGCTACCAACGTGATATAAAAATTTGTAAAAACATTTTAATTTTACTAAAAGCTTGGGAAAGCAAAATTTTGATTTTATAAACTTTCAGAAAAAAGCATGAATGCTGACTTTTTTTTTACTAACATATAGTTAAATAAGATATACTTTTATTGATAACTTTGAATGCAGTTGTAGAAAAAATTGCAAATTATTCGAAATGAAAATGTTAACCTTTAAAACCTATTCGGTGCACAGTATATATACTAGTAGTGTCTTTCAAAACATGGCGCGCAAGACACTACCGCGTCTCTTGATTCCTGATTTAATCGTCAATGATTCCGCAAGAAAAGCTAACTTGTTTGCTGAACGCTTTGCTCAGAACTCCACAGTTTTGGAAACTCATAAAGAAATACCCCAAATCCAGTCTTCAGGAGTTAATATGAATGAACTCCACTTCAAACCCAAAATAGTCGCCAAACTTTTAAAGGGGTTAAACATCAACAAAGCCTCAGGAATGGACAATATTTCACACATCATTTTAAAAACCTTTTCTAAAGAATTTGCACCAACTTTGACTAAGATATTCTACCAATCCTACAAATCTGGTATATTTCCGTCGTGCTGGAAGTTGGCTAGACATTGGCCCGCTCCCAAAAAGGGACCGAAATCCGATATCTCAAATTATAGTCCATTAGCTTTACTATCAGTCCTATCCAAAGTCTACGAGCATTATATTAATACACACATTTCAAAATTTCTGGAAGTAAATCATTTAATAGCCGATAGCCAGCACCCAAAAAAAAGTCGTATGTAATATTGATAAAAATTGATTATGCTATTTTTATAACTAGTAAATTATCATTGTGAAAAAATATTATCAAAGCAAACATCATTTCTTCAAAAATTCAAAAAAAATATTTCATTTTTGTCATTCCGATAATAATTTATCATATTGATATTTAATTATTATAGTGTTGTTGCAAAACGTTTATTTTGGTAAGTTAAATTATAGTTCAAAGTAATTCATAATGAATTATCAATCTGAAAACGATTTATAGAGATGAAATTATCGTTTAAAAACATTATAACGATTTATAAATCCAATGATATTTGTGTTATAATATTGATAAAAATAAATTATAATATTGATAAATGTTTATGGTCTTAAGAAATCGTTTTAAAATATTTATTTGGTTTTTGTCTTTTGATTTCTCACAGCTAAATTGATTTTTTATAATTCACTAAAGTATTGACCTAATGTGATGTATGTATATGCAATACAAATCGACAAAATTTATCTATATGGTAATAACATTGCCATCATTGTAATATTTTGTATTACAACATAGTTCTTTTAAGAACTTTTTTTCTATGAGTTTTCAAAAATACCTTTTATAAATGAAAGAAAATTTATTTATAAAAAGTATTTTTAAAAATCTAAAACTTATAGAAATTATTATCATATCTATAAATATTATAAATATGATAATAATTTCTATAATTCAAAATTATATTTCGCCGGTAGGTGCAAGTTCAATTACGGTCTCCATTAAAAAAATGATGTAGATTTGATAAAATACTACATCAAACTTATATTTTTTTATTAATATACGGCCAACAGCCTACGTTTATAATTATGATAAAATATTATTAAACAAATCAACAAATAATTATGTATATCATAACAAATTATCATATTGATAACTTAACATTTTTTATTTCAATTTTTTAAAAACAATTATAAATATGATAAACTATTTTCAAATCAACAATCGTGACAATGATTGTTGATTTGAAAATAGTTTATCATATTTATAATTGTTCTTAAATTTTTAAAAAATTAAGAAATGATGTTAAGTTATTAATATGATAATTTGTTATGATATCCATAATTATTTGTTGACCAAAAAAAATTTTAATTTTTTTTTATGTTTTGATAATATTTTATCATAATTATATACGTACGTTGTTGACCGTATATTAATAAAAAATTATAAATTTGATGTAGTATTTTATCAAATCTACATCATTTTTTTTTTGAGTGAATACGGTTTTCGAAACAAAAGATCAACTACCAATCTATTAAACTATGTAGCGCATTGTTGGAACAACATACTTGATAAAGGTGGTGAAACATACGTTATCGCCTTAGACATCTCCAAGGCATTCGATCGAGTCAGGCATGCCAACTTGATCCACAAGCTCGTTGCGTATGGTTTTCATCCCAATATTGTGAAGGTGATTCAAAATGTTCTATCCAACCGATACATTTCGGTCTTCTTAGACGGATTTTTTTCTGAGTCTAAACTAATTAACGCTGGTGTACCTCAAAGCTCAGTTTTGTCCCCAATCCTATTTTTGATTTATATCAACAAATTGTTGAAAATCACCAGCAACCCAATAAATAGTTTTGCAGATGATAGTCCCCTGCACAAGTCGTTCGAGCCCCTTCCTTTAAAAGGTAAAATGCACGAACGAATTAATCCCACCCGGAGAGACGCTGCCATAAACGTGAATAAAGACCTTTAAAAATGTCGCCGATTGGGGTGACCAAAACCTGCTCAATTTCAACTCTACCAAAACACAGCTGTTGATTGTTTCCAGATCAAAGACCAAGTTCCCAAAGATTTTTTATTCAGTATGTGTGATGAACCAATAGGTGAATGTAAAAGCATTCGTTTATTGAGTGTCACAGTTTCAAATGACCTACTCTGGAACGATCATGTAATGGCGATGGCAAAAAGCGCGTCTTAAAAACTCGGTCTCCTAAATAGGCGCAAAAATTTTTTCACTCCATACCAATTGCTCCATGTTTATAAGTCCTATATTCGTCCCTGTATGGAGTACTGTTGTCAAGTTTGGGGTGCTGCTTCTGTTTCCAGCTTGGCCCTCTTGGACTTTGTTCAAAAGCGGGCTATACGATTTTTGGGTGATCGAACTTTGACATCAAAACTTGATTCCCTACAACATCGTCGCACTGTTGCTGACCTCGTTGTTTTTTACAAAAATCGTCATCAACAGTGCTCGGAGAAATCAGCAGCCTCATGCCTCAAACTTATTCTTACCTCCGTTCCACTCGACAATCGGCTACCGCAACCAGTCAAACGGTCAAGATCCCACGCTGTCATACTGGCAGATCGCAGATAGACTTCTTTATCCGAACTGCATACAAATAGAATAGTTTGCCGGAACCCTTAGTCTCAGGTGACTTCAACCCGCAGAGGTTTAAAAAAAAGCGTTCATCATGACCTTAGAACGCCAGTTGTTGTGGGACATAGGTCTAGACTCAGCCAGCAAAATTAAATCACTCTCGCCTTATCTTGATGATGACCTCATTATTTGTGTTGGAGGGCGTATTCAGAATGCTGAGGTTTCTATGGCTACGAAACATCCATAATTCTCTCTGGTAAAAGCAAATTAGCTGAACGAATTGCTACAAATGAACATTTATGGAATTTGCATGCTGGACAAACTTTGCTGGTCTGCACATTGCGGCAACGGTTTTGGATCATAGGGTGTAAGGATTTGGCGAGAAGAACAGTACGAGTCAGGCATGCCAACTTGATCCACAAGCTCGTTGCGTATGGTTTTCATCCCAATATTGTGAAGGTGATTCAAAATGTTCTATCCAACCGATACATTTCGGTCTTCTTAGACGGATTTTTTTCTGAGTCTAAACTAATTAACGCTGGTGTACCTCAAAGCTCAGTTTTGTCCCCAATCCTATTTTTGATTTATATCAACAAATTGTTGAAAATCACCAGCAACCCAATAAATAGTTTTGCAGATGATAGTCCCCTGCACAAGTCGTTCGAGCCCCTTCCTTCAAAAGGTAAAATGCACGAACGAATTAATCCCACCCGGAGAGACGCTGCCATAAACGTGAATAAAGACCTTTAAAAATGTCGCCGATTGGGGTGACCAAAACCTGCTCAATTTCAACTCTACCAAAACACAGCTGTTGATTGTTTCCAGATCAAAGACCAAGTTCCCCAAAGATTTTTTATTCAGTATGTGTGATGAACCAATAGGTGAATGTAAAAGCATTCGTTTATTGAGTGTCACAGTTTCAAATGACCTACTCTGGAACGATCATGTAATGGCGATGGCAAAAAGCGCGTCTTAAAAACTCGGTCTCCTAAATAGGCGCAAAAATTTTTTCACTCCATACCAATTGCTCCATGTTTATAAGTCCTATATTCGTCCCTGTATGGAGTACTGTTGTCAAGTTTGGGGTGCTGATTCTGTTTCCAGCTTGGCCCTCTTGGACTTTGTTCAAAAGCGGGCTATACGATTTTTGGGTGATCGAACTTTGACATCAAAACTTGATTCCCTACAACATCGTCGCACTGTTGCTGACCTCGTTGTTTTTTACAAAAATCGTCATCAACAGTGCTCGGAGAAATCAGCAGCCTCATGCCTCAAACTTATTCTTACCTCCGTTCCACTCGACAATCGGCTACCGCAACCAGTCAAACGGTCAAGATCCCACGCTGTCATACTGGCAGATCGCAGATAGACTTCTTTATCCGAACTGCATACAAATAGAATAGTTTGCCGGAACCCTTAGTCTCAGGTGACTTCAACCCGCAGAGGTTTAAAAAAAAGCGTTCATCATGACCTTAGAACGCCAGTTGTTGTGGGACATAGGTCTAGACTCAGCCAGCAAAATTAAATCACTCTCGCCTTATCTTGATGATGACCTCATTATTTGTGTTGGAGGGCGTATTCAGAATGCTGAGGTTTCTATGGCTACGAAACATCCCATAATTCTCTCTGGTAAAAGCAAATTAGCTGAACGAATTGCTACAAATGAACATTTATGGAATTTGCATGCTGGACAAACTTTGCTGGTCTGCACATTGCGGCAACGGTTTTGGATCATAGGGTGTAAGGATTTGGCGAGAAGAACAGTACGAAGCTGCATGAGATGTTTCAGGTTTAGCCAAAACTTATGTCATTTTTCAAAATTCCAAAATATTCCAAAATTTAGAATAAAATCAAATAATTAAATTCTAAATTCCAATAAGGAATTCTAAATTCCAATATTCTAAAAATTCTTAAAAATTCAAACTTTTCCAAAATTCTAAAAATATTGCAAATATTATTACAAAATCAAAAATTCAAACTTTTTTCAAAATTCCAAAAATTATAATAAAATCAAAAATTAAAAATTCTAAAACTATGTATTCCAAAAATTCTTACAAAATCAAAAATTGAAACTTTTTTCAAAATTCTAAAAGTAAATATAAAATTCAAAAATTCTATTATTTTCAAAATTCTAAAAATATTGCAAAAATTATAATAAAATCAAAAATTAAACCTTTTTTTCAAAATTGAAAAATTTTAATAAAATCAAATATTTAAACTCTTTCTAAATTCCAATAATATTCCAAAAATTCTTAAATATTCAAACTTTTTCCAAAATACTAAAAATATTGCAAATATTATTACAAAATCAAAAATTTGAAACTTTTTTCAAAATTTTAAAAATATATATAAAATTCAAAAATTGTATTTTTTAAAAATTCTAAAAATATTGTAAAAATTATAACGAAATCAAAAATTGAAAAATTCCAAAAATATTCCAAGAATTAGAATAAAATCAAATATTTAAACTTTTTTTAAATTCCAATAATATTCCAAAAATTCAAACTTTTTCCAGAATTCTAAAAAATATTGCAAAAATTATTACAAAATCAAAAATTTAAACTTTTTTAAAAATTCCAAAAATTATAATAAAATCAAAAATTTTAAATTTTTTAAAATTCTAAAAATGTTCCAAAAATTCTTACAAAATCAAAAATTAAAACTTTTTCCAAAATTCTAAAAATATTGCAAAAATTATTACAAAATCAAATATACAAACTTTTTTCAAAATTCCTAAAATATTTCAAAAACTATAAAAAATTCAAAAATTTCCATGTCCAATTTCATTTTCAATTACATTTACGTCATAAACACAGCTACATTTTTTTTCCAAAAAATGGGCGAAAAAAATAAATGAAACCATTTTTTGACACACTTGACATTATTTTTTTGACAAACTTATAATGCCATAATTCTTTATAATAATAATAAGATTTCATGTCATACAAATTATTAATTTTATTTTTTTCTACAAAATTGGGTTAAAAAGTAAATAAAAATCTTTGTTTTGACACACTTGACAACATTTTATTGACAAACCTATATTGCCATAATTCTCTATAATAATAATAAAATTTCATGTCATACAAATTATTAATTTTATTTTTTTCCAAAAAATTGTGTAAAAAAATAAATAAAAATCTTTCTTTTGACACACTTGACAACATTTTTTTGACAAACTTATAATGCAATAATCTAGATTTTGATCTCACATACTAATCCCGACTATCGAGATTTCCCCAAATTCATTGTTCCTACTCGTAATCACTTAAAATGAAAGTTTTATAAGCAAAAAATATGCAAATTTCTTTGTTTTGACACACTTGACGATTTTTTTGACACACTTTCGGTACAGTTATCGAACATATCGTCCTTTCGGCTCTTCCCATTGAGTAAACCTATTTTTAAAAGAATAAATTTTTGAAATCCGTCCAGCGGTTTTCTAGATTTCGTAGGTTGTGACGGCCGGCAGGCTGGCCGACAGACATACATACATTTTTTTTGCTTTTCAAGAAACAGTAAAACCTAAAACATCGAGAAATGCCAAAAAAAGGAGGGGAAAGAATTTTAGTTTAAGCTCATGAATGTAATACTTAGGTCTTTCAGACCGAAGTAATAGTACATTATTTAATTGGGAGCTAAAGTGATACTTTTTGTGTTGAGTCTATAGTTTGACGGCCGATCGTAGGAAGGCCGACAATTATAAACGATACGCAAAAAGTCACTTTGGCTCCGAATTAAATACACTATTTTTTCGGCAAACGTTTAATTTTTTTATAAATATGAAATTAATACATCAAAATTTTTATAAATATGGATTTTTATCGTCATAATAACTTCCAAAAAAGAGAAAAAAACATTTAAGTTTGTATAAATAAAATTTTTTTATCAAAGCAGCCTTTTCAAAATTTCTTAATCCAATTGAAATAGTTGTTATTTTGTTGTCATAGTGATACAATAATTCCAAATTTCATTATCCAATGAAACTGTTTGTTATGTTTTGTTGTCATAGTAACATACAATAACTCAAAACATCATAATCCAATGAGAATCAACTTATTTTTTGTTGTCATTGTTATACAATATGTTTGAAAAAATAACAAATAACAAATGCTACTTTACAGCCGCCGGCGTATAAAATAAAAATGGCGTTACATTTGCAGCCGAAGGCTAAAAAATAAGTCTTTAACTAACTCCTTGGCGGCAGTAAAGTTAAACATTACAGCCGTTTGCCGAAAAACTAATTTACAATAAAACTTACTATTAAAAATGAGAATGAGATAGAAGATTTTATGTTCGAAAAAATAAATTGTAACGAAAATAGCAGAAAATTTCCCCTCCGCAAATTGAATACCAATTTCGAACAGTCTTCTATTTTTCAATTCTGCTATTTATTTTTGGATAGAAAAATAGAAGATAGAAGATTCACTAGAAGATTCACTGAATAGGGCCCATCATTTTAACTTTCTATATCCTATCATGCAATATTGTTCTATGTCATATATTTTTATTATATGATAGAATTTATAGTTCAGTTAATCAGTCTTTGGTCTATGTTTTAAAAAAAAAAAATAAACAAATTAAAATAATAGATCTCACACCAATGTGTCAACATTTAATGATCGTCTGTAACGACGGGCCTATTTTGAATTTTACTTGAAAACAAGAACATTAATATATAAAGAAATTCTAATGATTTGTTAGTTTAATTCGGTCCTGGCCTTTAAATTAAAATAATCTTATGTTTAATATTTTATCAGTTAATTGCTTTGTTGCGTCACTCAATATCAATCAATAATACATCTTTCACTAACTGGCATTGCGTCACTCAATGTCAGTTAATAATACATTTGTTATATATAAAGTCTTGTCGTAATATTATATAGAATTTCTAAAGAGTAGAATGGTTCTCTGTAGTTGTAAAGGAGAATATTTTCTCGTTTGAATAGAATTGTTTATTGAGATGATATATGGTAATGGTTGACTTGCATTTTATATTGAGATTATATTGGGAAACTTTAAATGTGTGGGTGAATAAAAGTATAATTAGAAAGAAACAAGAGATGAGAAACTGACTATATATACTCGATAAAATGTTCAATCGAGAAGATTATTTAAATTTTAATCAAATGATAAACATAAGTGACATTGTGTAAATTAGAATCAATAGGTGTTACATTGTGGCGGTGTTTATATTATAAATGTGTCATAAACTCAGCTATTCGCCTTCTTATTATATTTTGATTTAATTAAAATGTTTACCCAAGTGTGCAATTAGTTAAATTCCAAAATGTTAGCTATAATAAATCGAATTTTGCATTGGATTAAGATCTTGTTTTGGAAAGAAGAAATGGAATTTAAATAAATTGGTTTCCATATTCAGGAAAAACAACATTTTTTGAAGTTGTGGCATCTAGACAATTTAGTGAAGGTATTTTACCAACTGTTGAAATTCAATAAACACGAACCCAATACAACGTGTTATCATGCGGACCGAGTATGTTCTATTTAAATTAAATTACTTTAAAATTCATTGGTAAAACAAACAAAACGAATAATAAAAACAATGAACTTTATTTCAGTTTTTTGTACCATTAATTCCAAATAGTTAAATAAACTTTATTTTCCTTTGATACCTATTTGATTGTTTGGTATTTTAAAAATAAAATGACCTACAATGATAAATATCAAATTTTCGCAGCATTCACGCAACAGAATAAAAATAATAGCTGTTTACTTTATTCTGTTAATACTAATAACCCACACAATTATAGTTCTAAAAAAACAAAAATAAACTTATATGTATAGTTGTTGGAAAGATAAAACAATTTATTTGGTTGCATTGAACTCTGAAAGAAATTTGTTTGCTGGTATTTTATAAATAATTTGATTGTATTTTATAAAAATCTTTTTTTGCTATGATTATATAAAACACAATAAGTTCAAACTAATGCACATGTTCCTCTTTCAAATATTGAAAAATGCAAAAACTACTATGGTTAAATTGAATTAAATATCCATTGTGAGAAAAATTAGTTTAATGATAGTTTTTTGGTTTTTCAATACTCATTAGTATTAGTAGTTAGAACTTCGTTTCATTTTCAAAATACCAAACAATTAAATAGCCATCGAAATTGATTAAAATTTATTTATTTGTTTGAAATTATAGAATAAACATAAAACGTTAAAATGATAAAACGTTGTAATGACTTTGTGTTTAACGAATTTTATTCTCTTACATTTTGCAATCCTCGCCCGTGCTTCGTTTGTATTGTAAACTTATGCTCGTAAAATAAAATATGTATATCATAAAACACTTACACAATAAATTACTATAATTTAAAATTAGGAGTAAGAATGATATTTAAATTCTTTTTGTTACACATTCAAATTCGTTGTTTTCCTTTTTTATTGTCTTATTTCTAAGTTTTGTTTTATTAATTAAATGTAGAAAATGTTTAAATATGTTAAAGACAGAAAAATTAATCAATTGATATATATATATATATATATATATATATATATATATATATATATATATATATATATATATATATATATATATATATATATACATATATATATATATATGTATATATATATATATATATATATATATATATATATATATATATATATATATATATATATATACATATATATATATATATATATATATATATATATATATATATATATATATATATATATATATATATATATATATATATATATATATATATATATAAATAAGCGAACAATATATGAGATAGTCAGTTTTTAATTTTGCAATTAAATGTGTTTATAAATATTCGCAAGTATAAGGAATAATCGGTGGTACCTGTGTTCAGAACCTTGAAGGGATGAAGAAAGTAACAACAACAATAGAAAATACTTTCACTATTTATTAAAACGAATTATTGTAGACGGGTTAGATTTATTGATTTATGTATATATTAATTTACAATACTTTAAACACTTTATTTATGTAAAATACTTACACACATACAATCAATTACGAATTTACAACGGCATTTATTTACATAATCAATCTAATGAAAAACCATTTAAATATATATAAAAATTTAGTATTGCATCAGACTTCAATTAAGAATCAATAAACAATTAAAATTGTCAGTTCATTGTTTCATATACCTATATTACAAAATATTAGTTTGGGTTACTCGGAATAATCCTAGTGAAAGTGAAGGTTTCCAGAATCATCATCCTAACAGCATAACATGGTCCTTTGAGCTGGGATAGCAAGGAAATTTTGGAGTTCAAGAAGGATTTTCCGAAGACTGTACAAATAAATAGGAAAGCCACGCTATTTCAATAAGCCCGCCATCCACATTTCGTACTACGATAAACCGATAAGTATAACATTTATTTTGTTTAAACTATATACTAAACTATATAAATTCGATCGATAAGGAACAATAATTAAACTTATAAGTTTTTAAAGATAAATAATGTTTCTAAATCTGTGAAATCGAAAATTCTTGAAAAAAAAAGTAGCGGGACAAATGTAGTCAAAACTGTTAGCTCTGTTATTTTCAATACATTAATGAACATTTAGATGATTTCGATTTATAATATTTAAAATAAATATTATTGTGATTTATACGTTAATTAAAAAAGAAGTTCTGTGGTGTTTTAAATGTTGTAAATATATGTGATAGTAATACATTTAATTGTGTAAAACTTTATATATTATATATTTTTTGTTTGTTTGCAATAACGTGTCGTTTTTTAAATAATGAATGGGTTAAAGAAAAGACGTAGTGTGCTGAAGGGTCAAATGACTAGATTGACGGATTTTGTGAATAATAAAATCAATGAAGCTACGTTGGAAGAATTAGAGTTGCGTGCGGAACGCTGTGAGATGTATATGGGAGATTTCGTGAAAATAGAAGATGCCATTTTTGCTATTGATGACAAGGAAGAATCTGGTGTGCCAGAATTCGAAGAATATTATTATCATGCACATTCGAAAATCAAGGCGAAAATTCGGGATATCCAAATGCAAAATCAACAACCAAATCTCGTTGCAAATGATACATTAAACAATACGCTAGCTTCAACATCTGCCATAGAAAAGCTACCGCGACTTAAGATTCCGACCTTTGATGGAAGCTATGCTGATTGGCAATCATTCTACGACCTTTATACACAAGCTGTTCATAACAATTCTTCGGTATCAGCAGCTCAAAAGTTTCAGATTCTAAAAGGTGTGTTACAAGGGGATGCTTTACGTACAATTAAGCATTTTTCGGTAACCGATGCAAACTATATCCAGGCATTTCAGATGTTGAAGGAGACGTTTGACAAGCCAATTATGATTATCCAATCATACATATCTACATTCGTTGATCAACAACACATTAAAGAAGCAAATGAATCAAATTTTGAACGACTAGTTCAAACATATGAGGAAGTTACTCGAGGACTTAAGGCTCTAGGTTCATATGCTGAATCAAGAGATCATTGGATTATAAATATTGGATTGAGCAAATTAGATGTCGAGTCACAAAAGTTATGGAGTTCCATAGTAGTTGAGAAATCCGAGCCAACGCTCACTGACTTCTACACATTCTTAAAAAAAAGAAGAGATAGTCTTAAAGCATTTAGTTGCACCATAAAATCGCGGTCTAGAAATCAACGACCATCAGAACGTGTTAGTTCAATGCATGCTGAGAGTCAAAACTCATGCGAAGCTTGTGAGGGCCCATCGCATCATCTAAGTAGTTGCAATGCCTTTAAGAAAATGTCAGTAGAAGATCGGCAAAAATTGGTTGGGAAAATGCAGAGGTGTTTCAATTGTCTATCGAAAGGTCATCGGGTATACAGATGCAAATCGCGGTCTGCCTGTCACGATTGCGAACGAAGACACCATCATCTTCTTCATCTAGCTGAACCACAAACACCTGATCCCATAAAACCCCAACAACAATCAACGTCACAAGAAGATGGGGAAAGTAGTGTTTCATTAAATATTTCTGAAAATGGTCATATTTCTCATAAATGCATTGCTGTGTTACCCACCGCACTGGTGAATATCAAGGATAGTTTGGGAAGTCAACAACTTTGTCGTGCCTTATTGGACTCAGGATCCCAGAGATCCTTTATTTCAGAGTCCTGCGCTCAGAGACTAAAGCTGCGCCGTAGGAACGCACGAATTGTTGTGACAGGTCTAGGATCCAATGCAGCAGCGACAACAAGAGGCATTGTCGATCTTGAAATCAGCTCTCGTCTCCAATCAACTCAGAAGATCAACCTGCAACCTGCAAGCACTTGTCATATCAAAAGTAACTTCAAAGCTACCTTCGCGGAGAGTTGATGTAACAAATTGGAGCCAAATTAACGAGTTGCCGCTGGCAGATCCTGAATTCAACGTACCGGGAGAAATTGACGTGTTGATAGGCATTGATCAATTCTTCAATGTTTTGAAATCTGAACAATTAAAATTTGAAGACTTGGCAATTGCTCATAACTCCATATTTGGGTGGATATTGGCGGGATCTGTTCAACAAGAGGCATTAACCAGATCCGTCATTAATTTACATATTGGAGACGATGTGGACAAGTTATTGAAGCAGTTCTGGGAAATTGAAGAAGTTTCTAGTATTGATGCACAAACTAGTGCAGAAGAGTTCTGTGAAGAACATTTTAAACAAAATTATTCTAGGGCTGCTGATGGAAGGTTTATTGTTCGTCTTCCATTTACAACTGATGCTATAAATCTAGATGCATCTAAAGATAGAGCTGTAAAGAGGATGACATCAGTAGAAAGACGTTTTCAGAAGGATCCGAACTTTCATTCACAGTATTTGGAGTTTATGCGCGATTACGAAAGGCTCGGGCACATGGAGAAAATTCCTGAACATGAAGCAGATGGAAACAATCGCCATCGCTTTTATCTACCACATCATGGAATCATCCAAAATTCGGGAATGAAGAAAAAGCTTCGCGTAGTTTTCGATGCGTCAGCCAAGAGCCTTCATGGGACTTCTTTGAACGACCGGTTATCAGTCGGGCCAACGATTCAACAGGGGCTTATTCCTGTTTTACTCCGATTTCGATTTCATCGCTTTGTTTTTACCTGTGATATTGAGAAGATGTATCGGCAGATATTAATTCACAAGAACGATACTGATTACTGTCACTTATGGTACATCATGTGCTCCATTTCTCGCAGTTCGTGTGTTACAACAAGTTGCTGAGGACAATGAAGATATTTATCCAGAAGCCGCTGAAGTTATACGACGAGACTTCTACGTAGACGATCTGATGACTGGCGCTGCTGATATAGAAGAAGCAACAAAACTTCAAGAAGCCGTCATTCAATGTCTTAAGACTGCACGTCTCAGCCTAAGAAAATGGTCTTCGAACTCTTCAAGGGTTTTGGAAAATATCACAGAAGAGGATCGTGAATTAAAGACCATTAGTCTATTAGATGATCACAGTGTAAAGGTTTTGGGAATCCAATGGGATCCATCTGCTGATCAGTTTAAATTTCAATGTTCAATGGATGAAACACCAATTCTTACAAAGCGAGGATTTTTATCAGAAGCGTCTAGGTTGTTTGACCCATTAGGTTGGCTCGCACCATGCACCATCATTATTAAAACAATGTTCCAAAAACTTTGGTTACATGATCTGAATTGGGATGATGGTCTGCCAACTGACTTTGTTAACAGTTGGTGCAACCTTCGAAATGAAATGTTGAATGTAGACCAGATAGAAATACCAAGATGGTTACCAACCTCAACGTCCAGAATAGAGCTGCATGGGTTCTCTGATGCCTCTGAAATGGCATATGCTGCAGTGATTTATGCCAGAACCTATCATAACGGAGCCTGGAACACGAATTTGTTGATGTCTAAAACTAAGGTTGCCCCCATTCAGCAACTTTCAATCCCACGTCTGGAGTTGTGTGGAGCCAATCTTTTGATTAAATTGATGCTTTATGTACAAAAGTATCTTACTACGAATGATGTTACGATAACCTATTGGACCGACTCTACTATTGTGCTGCATTGGATTTCATCATTACCACGACGTTGGAAAACTTATGTGGCAAATTGAGTGTCGAACATCCTCCAGCACTCTAAGGGTAACCAATGGCATCATGTTAAATCTAGTGATAATCCCGCCGATTTAGCGTCGCGCGGTGTTGTTCCTTCGAGTTTATCGCGATCGCGTTTGTGGTGGCATGGGCCTGTGTGGATGCAGTATGATGAATCTCAATGGCCAGCTGAAGCTGTTATAAAGATCAAAGACGATGCTGAGCGAGCTGAGGAGAGAAAACTAGTCGTGCATGTTTTCCAAACTACCACCGAAGATTCTGTCGTAGCACCACTCGTGAATGTGGTGTCTTCATATCCAAAGATTGTACGAGTCTGGGCATATGTACGGCGATTTATTATGATCTGCCAAAAACGGTTCAAACGGGATGTCTCAATGCTTCTTACTGTTGAAGAAATCGTGAAAGCTGAAAAGGATCTAATACGACAATATCAATGCATGGATTTTGCAGAAGAAATACAATGTCTGAAAAAAAAGAAGATCGTCCGCTCAGCCAGCAAAATTAAATCACTCTCGCCTTATCTTGATGATGACCTCATTATTTGTGTTGGAGGGCGTATTCAGAATGCTGAGGTTTCTATGGCTACGAAACATCCCATAATTCTCTCTGGTAAAAGCAAATTAGCTGAACGAATTGCTACAAATGAACATTTATGGAATTTGCATGCTGGACAAACTTTGCTGGTCTGCACATTGCGGCAACGGTTTTGGATCATAGGGTGTAAGGATTTGGCGAGAAGAACAGTACGAAGCTGCATGAGATGTTTCAGGTTTAGCCAAAACTTATGTCACCAACGAATGGGTAACCTTCCTAGCGCACGAGTTACATACTCTCGTCCATTTCTAAGGGTTGGTGTTGATTATGCCGGCCCAATTCTTGTTAAACCAGCAAAGGGACGACATAAGGCACATAAAGGTTATATATCTATTTTTGTGTGCCTTAGTACCAAAGCCGTACACATAGAGTTGGTTAATGATGCATCAACCGATTCCTTTCTTGCTGCAGTGCATCGATTTTGTGCAAGAAGAGGGGTGTGCAGCGCGTTCTATAGCGACAATGGGAGCAATTTTATCGAAGCTAATAACAAAATGAAAGAATGGTTCCTAATGTTAAATAAAAACACTAATCATATTTATTCATCTCTTTTAAGGGAGCAAATACAATGGTTTTTTAATCCTCCAGCAGCGCCGCACTTTGGAGGGTTATGGGAAGCAGCCGTCAAGTCGACTAAGTTTCACTTAAGACGTGTTCTTGGCGAGTCTATTCTTACTTACGAAGAGATGAGCACATTACTTGCACAGATTGAAGCTATCTTAAATTCACGTCCCATCTGCGGTACGAGCTCGTCCGATGAAGAATTTCTCACCCCAGCGCATTTCCTGATTGGTCAACCACTCACAATGATCCCTCAGCCAAGTTTGGTCGATGTCAAGATGTCGCATTTAACGAGATGGCAAATGACACAGAAGCAATCCAGCACTTCTGGTCGAGATGGCACATTGAGTACCTAACAAACCTTCAAAGCTGCAACAAGTGGTTGAAAGAAGAGAAAAATTTGATGATCGGAGATTTAGTTTTGGTCAAGGATGAAAACTCACCTCCAGCAAAATGGCATATTGGCAGGATTGAGAGGACTTACTCTGGAAAGGATGGACTAGTCCGTGTGGTGTCAGTGAAAATAGCCGGAGGGTCATTTGAACGCCCTATACACAAGTTGTCGAAATTACCAATAGCTGTTGAAGCCGAGGGTTCAAGGCGGGCGGAATGTTCAGAACCTTGAAGGGATGAAGAAAGTAACAACAACAATAGAAAATACGTTCACTATTTATTAAAACGAATTATTGTAGACGGGTTAGATTTATTGATTTATGTATATATTAATTTACAATACTTTAAACACTTTATTTATGTAAAATACTTACACACATACAATCAATTACGAATTTACAACGGCATTTATTTACATAATCAATCTAATGAAAAACCATTTAAATATATATAAAAATTTAGTATTGTATCAGACTTCAATTAAGAATCAATAAACAATTAAAATTGTCAGTTCATTGTTTCATATACCTATATTACAAAATAATAGTTTGGGTTACTCGGAATAATCCTAGTGAAAGTGAAGGTTTCCAGAATCATCATCCTAACAGCATAACAACTTGAGCCTGGGTACTAATAGTAAAAGAATTTGAACTTAGTGGAATAGTAAATACAGATTTTACGATTCCGAATATTATTGATTGAAATTGTGGAAAAGCAGTGAAGTTCATCGTGCATAAATTGGAGACCCTGGAATTCATTGTAATTAAAATCGGAAGTTGCTGTAACTGGTTGATAAATAAAGTTTGGGATTTTGTTAACTAAAGATCTGTCTTTTTACTGTCGTATTTGCTCAATAATCGAAAAGAACCAACTAAGAGTCGTTACAGTGGTGTCAGAATTGGAACAATGGTCAAGACAGTAAATATTAGTGATCTCAGCCAGACCCAGCTGAAGGATGAGTTGAAGAAAAGGAATGCGCCAATCCATGGAACGAAGGCAGAACTTGCATTCCGGCTGCGTAAAGTTTTAGAAGAAGCAGGCCAAAACACAGAGGTCATAGAAATAGAGCCGGAGGAAGCTCCGGTTCAGAATGCCCCAGCAATTGATCCGATGATGGTGTTGATAAAAGAAATGATGGCCCGACAAGAGAAACTGGCAGCAGAACAAAAATTAGAGCAACAACAACAACTTGCTGATCTGATGGCCAAACAAGGAAACAACCAACAACAACAACTTGCTGATATGATGGCCCGACAAGAAAAACAGGCAGCAGAACAAAAAATAGAGCAACGACAACAATTTGCTGATATGATGGAGAAGCAAGAAAGTCTACGTGAAGTAATCGAGTCACGTATATCCAGTGCAGAGGTGAAAATCAACAACGTGGAAAGGGAGCTGCGGAAAGTTACCGCAGAACATGAAGAGAAATTACGCAAACTTTCAAGTGAATTCCGCCAAGAAATAGCACAAGTGAAGTCTGGTAACATAATCAATCCATCAACTACTTCAGCTCCAGCTAGAGTGAAAACACCCGTATTTGATGGATCTACATCGTACCAGATATTTAAGATGCAATTTGAGATAGCAACAACTGGGGTAGATAACCAGCAAAAAGCGAATGCGCTTATATTGGCATTGAAGGGACCTGCTGCTGAAATTTTGCAGACACTATCAGCGACAGAACGTGATTACAGCAAGATTATGGAGGCCTTAGAAGTAAGATATGGGGAAAGTCATATGCAAGCTCTCCATCGCATGCAGCTCAAGACACGAAAACAAGGAGTCAGCGAAACTTTGCAAGAATTAGAGGCTGACATTGTGAGACTGGTTAATCTGTCATATCCGAACTATAACGCTGAACATCGAGATGAGCTGGCAGCTGATACATTTATCAATGCTCTTCGAGATATACAAATGAGAAATCAGCTGTATTTAAGCGGGAAGAAATTACCTGCGGAAGTCTTAGCATTGGCCCTGCAAATGGAAGCCGGAAAAAGAGCGTATGGCTCAGATAGAGTACGTCAGATGGAAGTTGCTGAAAAACCTCTAAAGGCAGCGCTTGACGAAATGATCATGCGTGTCAAAAGTTTGGAAGATAAACTTGAACGAAAACAACGACGAAGATCTAGCAGAGTAAGATGCTGGAATTGTGGACAGTTAGGGCACATTAGACGGGAATGCAAAACACTAATAGCTACAAAAGAAGGAGTAGTTCTAGTCCAGATGATGAACCTCTCAAACAAGCAAGTGGATGTCAAAAAGGAAAGGGATTTCCACGTTGTACACCGTAAGTGAAGGATACATTGTAACGCCGATAATCTTTCAAGAAGACCCTGTAATGAGGAGCGCAAGCCATGTAGCAGGACTGAGAGAAAAGAGGCAATGACAGTGAAGCAAATTAAGTTCCAAACTCCTGACAATTGGTGTACCGAGGCAATGAAAAGAGAGCAGCTAAAGGATCCAGCTATGGCTCCAATGTTGAAGTGGAAAACTGAGGGAAGGCGACCGGAGTGGAAAGAGGTATCACCTTTAAGTACGGAGGTGAAGTGCTACTGGGCGCAATGGGACTCACTATTGATGGACAACGGGATACTAAAAAGAAAATGGGAGTCCGCTGATGGAAAGAAAGTGTTAGAGCAACTGGTGCTGCCATCAAGTCGAGTAGAAGAGGTACTGGGAAAGCTGCATGGAAGTATTTCTGAAGGACACCTGGGAGTCAATAAAACCCTGGCTAAAGTAAGGGAGAGGTTTTATTGGGTAAGGTATCGAACCGACGTAGAGCAATGGTGTCGGCGATGTGATACTTGTGCGGCGAGCAAAGGACCAAAAACTAGAACTCGGGGAGAGATGCAGCAGTACAATGTGGGAGCCCCAATGGAGAGAATTGCTATAGACATCGCGGGGCCATTTCCGGAAACTACAAAAGGTAACAAATACATCATGGTGGTCATTGATTACTTTACAAAATGGCCGGAAGCCTATGCAATACCGAACCAGGAAGCAGTTACGGTCGCGGAAACATTAGTCAATGAATGGGTTTGCAGATATGGAACACCGCTCGAGTTGCATACCGACCAGGGAAGGAATTTCGAATCTCAACTGATGGAAGAGCTGTGCAGAACACTCGGCATTAGAAAAACACGAACTGCACCTATGAGCCCGCAGTCGGATGGCATGGTAGAACGATTCAACCGAACCATGGAAGAACATTTGTCAAAGGTAGTGGAAGCCAACCAAAGAAATTGGGATAAGGATCTTCCGCTATTCTTGATGGCCTATCGTAGCGCAGTGCACGATACGACATGTGAAACGCCAGCGAATATCATGTTCGGAAGAGAACTACATCTTCCTAGTGACATCGAGTTTGGCATCCCTGGAGGTCTAGTATCCACGAAAACAGATTATGTGGGACAACTAAGGGAGAAGATGAATAAAATCCATCAACAGGTTCGAGACCACATTAAGATTGCCAGTGACAAAATGAAAACCAGGTACGACATAAATGCAAATAGTGGCGGTTTTCAAGAAGGATAATTGGTATGGCTATACAACCCCAGGAGAACTAAGGGAAGATCACCCAAGCTGCAGCCAGATTGGGAAGGTCCATATAAAATAATCAAACGAATTAATGATGTTATCTACCGCATCCAAAAGGGACCCCGTACCAAGATGAAAGTGATACATCTGCAAAGGTTGGCACCGTACCAAGGTAACAGTACCATTGCGATAGCTGATATTGTTCGGGACGAACAAAACTAAATGGAGGGCAGTGTAATAAACTTCGTCCAGAATGGGTTAATTTAATCATAAATAACCAATACGTTCTGCCTAAATGTTTTCTATACATTCTATGGCAAAGATGAATTAAAAGTTAACTCCCTTTAACTAATACAAGTTGCATAAATTAATGTAAATTAAATTTGTTTACATTAATGAATTAAAAAGAGGAGTGGCCTATTGTTTCTAGAAACAACTACAGTGAGTACCAGAATATTCTGCTTATTTGTTTTTGAATATAAATAAGCGAACAATATATGAGATAGTCAGTTTTTAATTTTGCAATTAAAAGTGTTTATAAATATTCGCAAGTATAAGGAATAATCGGTGGTACTTGAGCCAGGGTACTAATAGTAAAAGAATTTGAACTTAGTGGAATAGTAAATACAGATTTCACGATTCCGAATATTATTGATTCAAATTGTGGAAAAGCGGTTAAATTCATCGTGCATTTCGGGAGACCCTGGAATTTATTGCAATTAAAATCGGAAGTTGCTGTACCTGGTTGATAAATAAAGTTTGAGATTTTGTTAACTAAAGATCTGTCTTTTTACTGTCGTTTTGCTCAATAATCGAAAAGAACCAAGGAAGAGTCGTTACAATATATATATATATATATATATATATATATATATATATATATATATATATATATATATATATATATATATATATATATATATATATATATATATATATATATATATATATATATATATATATATATATATATATATATATATATATATATATATATATATATATATATATATATATATATATATATATATATATATATATATATATATATATATATATATATGTATATATATATATATATATATATATATATATATATATATATATATCAGTGTTGCAAAACGAAAAAAAAATTCGTAACGTTATGCATTTCGTTTTTATAACATTATATTTATTTTTTCGGTACGTTATTTCGTTATGAAACAGAAAAATATTATATTGCGTTATGTTATAACGTTATAGTTACGTTATTTTAAAATTAAATGTTATGTTTAAAACTATAACATATTTAAATGTACAAAAATCGAAAATCTAATGAACAGTTACTTTTGCATGCAAAATTAGAAAAATGTTAATATAATAGTACATTATGATGCTAAGAAGCAAAGCTAAAGATTTTGGACGGATGTGGAGTTTGCAAATCGAGGCGCTAGCCGAGATTTACACCCACATTAAGTCCAAAATAGCTTACGTCCGTGCATCATATACTGTTTTTTTTTCGCCGCAAGCAAAATATTTAAAAAAAAAATGTATTCTAAATTAATATTATACATTTGCATAAATTTTGAAATAAAAATATGTGGAACAAGTTACCTTTGACAAAATATTTGTTATCTTTTCCAAATTATTGTATAACTATGACAACAAATGATAACTATTTTAATTGGATAATGAAGTTTTGAATTTAAGGGTTGCTTTGATAAAAATTTATATTCTATATAGAATTTAAACAAATACAAATGTTTTTTGCTTTTTTGGACGTAGCTATGACAACAAAATATATGGTTAAAAAGTGACACTTTAAGGCCGCAAATCACAGTAATAAAGTAACACTTTAATACATAGGCGAATAAAAAATTAATATTTTTCAAATTTTACATGCAAAAAGTAAATCGTAGTAAAATAAAATGAAATGACTAAATACAAGAAAAAAATTTGCATCCAGCATAAATATATGCCTTCTTAAAATTATTAAAAACACCTGTGATGCAGAAACGGCTAGTGCAGACTTGAAATTACTTGAAATATACATACAATTTTACAAAATGTTTAGTATTTTGTTACTGATATCAAACAATTTTATAATTACCAAAACCTTCAGTTCAAGCGTCCACAGAAATTTAAAAAGAGCAGATAAGTTGGATTTTATAAAACCGATTTTTGGGCTTTTATTTCCATATAATTATACAAAGTATACCACAAAAACGAAATAGAATACACCCAATTCTGTTTTTACACGGTCTTTTTTTAGACGGTTTTGATATAACACGGTCTAGAAAAAAAATTTGAATTCGTTTTTACACGGTTTTATTCGAAATAGCACGGTTTGAATTTTGAAGAAAATATGCATTTTTTTTCTATATACAAAGTAAGTAAGCCATGTTTAGTGTTAATTATAATAAATTATAAATTAACGTCTCTTAATATCCGAAGATACAATGTCCAACTAGGGATTAGGATTAAGTTTAAATAAATTATGTTTCTTTAAGAAGTTTATGAACGTTATCTTGAAAATTTTGAGGATTTAAACTATCAGGGAAAACCCTTGCTGGTGAGACATTCCATAGATGAGAGACTCTGAAAAATCACGGTGAAAAGCAAAACTTCTGAACCTTTTTATATGAAGTGTAAAACTATAGGCTACAAAATTTACTCTGGTGGTACGCGATAGTTTGCTAGTTCAGGTAAAATTGATTTTATCTCAGTTGAAGTTTGTTCATCCACAATGTATTAATAGAAAATTCTCAGATCAGCAACATTTCTTCTGTGTTGCAAGGAATCTAACTCATTAATAAGAGTTGAGTTGCTAATTAGTTTAACAGCTCTGCGCTGAACAAACTCAATTTACTTCAAACTACTAAAATCAGATACACCCCATATGTGAGAACAATACTCCATGCAGGGAGTATAAATGATTTATATATTAAAAGAAGCTGCTCGCTATTGAAAAACTCACGAAATCGTTCCAAAAGCCTCAATTTTTGAACAGCGTTCTTAGCTAGGTGAAAAATATGAGAATTTCATTTTATATTGTTTTTAACTTCTATTCCTAGAAGTATGTATGTACAGTTAATCAATTTTCTTTTAAGATTTTTTAACGCTAATCTTAAAGTTTGAAGGAAGAAAATTATTTTATCTTATTATACTCTTATTGATAATCTGGTGTAACGTGTCAAGTTTGCAGGCTTAGGTAAAATCGATTTGATTTAGATAGAAGACCGTTTATCCATAATGTAAAATACCGTCAAATCAGCGACATACCAATCAAGCTCATTAGTAAGATTTGAATTGCTGATCAATTTAACAGACCTCTCTTGTATAGAATCAATCAAGACCTGTATGGTACACTCCACATGTGACAATAATAATCCATGCAGGGGCGATTAAATAACTTCTCCATTAAAAGAAGCATTTTGCTATTACAAACCTAACTCAACGACCCAAAAATATTAGTTTTTGAACAACTTTCTTAGTTAGGCTAAAAATATGTGAATTCCACTTAATATTATTTTTAATCTCAACTCGTAGAAGTCTAACGAATTCTTTCTCTTCAAGATCATTTTTCTTCAAGAATCAAACTTTAATGGAAATGGATTAGATGTTGATAACCTAGAAAAATAGCAAACTTGAGTTTTGCTCGACTTAAACTTAACATTTTTAGCAATACCCGATTCCATTACTGTTTTTAAATCAATGTTTAATGACTCTATCACATTTGACCTAGTGTCATTAAACGCTGAGTATATATTAGGTATTTCAGGAGAAGCATTAAGCGTGCATCATTAGCAAAACTATGGATTTAATGAATTGTTGAGTGCAACAAGTCAATATAGATAAGAGAAAGAGTTGGGGATAGAGTGGAACTTTGAATAAGGCCTGCATTAGTTGAAAAGATATCTAATAAAAAACCATCGACATTGACTTAAAATTTACGCTCAGATATAAAGATCTAAACTCAGGAAATAATTTGCTCGTCTAGGTCATAGCATTTAAATTTGCATATAAGATTGTTGAGCTATACTTTGTCAAATGTTTTGGCTATATCAATTAAATAGCACTAAAAGTCTCACTATGATTAAGTGACTCTTTCCAGATATGTTTGACAGAGAAAGTAAATTTTTCGTCACTCTTTCTTTCGGTGAAAACCGCATTGTCTTTAAGTATTTTTGACCAGTTAACTAAGATTTGTTAATTAATGTTGGCAAACGGCCTTATTGATTCCACACAATTTTTTAAAAAATATCGTCACTTCAACTCCATACAGCAAAAACAAACAAAAAAAAACAAACACAAACACTGATTTGAATTTAGATTTCCTTTATTGTAAAACTATTGAGATAACTTTATTTCTTAAAAAAATATAAAACAATTTTCTCTTACTAGTTTCGTAATCATCTTCAGAGAGAAAATTTGCAACTGAATTAAACTGACATGTTAAAATTTAATGAACTAATTGGTATTCAAAACTTAAAAAATACCAAATAAAAAGAAAAAACTATATATGACAATAAAAACTTAATTATAAGTAATGAAAACACTCCCCCCAAAATAATTTGAGATTCCACTGCACTCCGAACAAAAATTATAATTTTAGTTAACTAAGTACCTCATATTTTTAAAATTAATGTTTTTTTCAAATATTCAAGTTACAGTCGGCCAGTTTGATATGGGTTTGTAATTTGTTGGATCCGTTTTCGTACCTTTTTTGGAAATGGCTGTACACTACCCATTTCCCAAAAAAACTAATATTTTAAATTATATACGAAAAGCCTTACTAATATAAACAACCGATCTATATTGAACCATGCAGCTCGTCGTTGGCACAGCATGCTTGATTGAGGTGGTGAAACGTACGTTATCGCATTAGACATCTGTAAAGCATTTGATCGAATCTGGCATGCCAACTTCATGTAGGCGTAAAGCATATTAAAAATTGTCTCACAGATCAAAACATTTCGGTATCCATCGATAGTTTTTCTTCTGAGTAGACTTAATTATTTATCACTGGTCTTCTCCAAGGCTCAGTTTTATTCCTTACTCTATTTTTATTTTATATGAACGACCTGTTGAAAATTATCAGTAACACGACAAATAGTTTTGCAGATGATAAACAGTTCATTGCACAGGTCATTCGTTCCTCTATCTTCAAAAGTAAAATGAATAAAAAATAAAGTTCGCCTGGAGAAACGTTGTTATAAATGTAAACGAGGACCTTGAAGAAGAAAAGGACCGAGGACCGAGAAAAAGTCGCCGATTGGGGTAAAAAAGATTTAGTCAATTCTAATTCCATCAAAACACAGCTATTAATTGTTTTCAGATCATAGACCGACTTCCCCAATGATACTTCCATTAGTATCTATGACGAACAAATAGCATCCTAAATAGATGTGAAAAATATTTCATTCCGTATAATTTACTCCACATTTATAAGTTCTACATTCGTCCATGTAGGGAATATTGTTGTCAACTCTTGTGTGGTGCATGTATTTCGATCTAGGCTCTTTTAGATTATGTCAAAAGCATGCTTTACGAATTGTTGGCCACCGACATTTAACATCAAATCTTGATTTCCTACAACATTGTCGCACTGTTGATCTCTGATTTAGTTTTTGTTTTTTTATCAAATAAACTGTGCATACATGCACAAACATTTATTTTGGCTTTTGTATAGACTCTTAATAGTTTTTTTGTACAAATCATTGTATTTCACCTATTTTCTACAAAAATAATGGGTATGGAACCAATCCCCTTTTTTTCTATGTGCTGCATGTCTTTTTATGCACGGTTTTTTTTCACACGTCTTTTCCTGGAACGTATCTACCGTTTAAAAACAGAATTGGGTGTATATATATATATATATATATATATATATATATATATATATATATATATATATATATATATCATATTATTAATAATATTTGCTATTTGCAGCATTCAACTACTTTTATAAGAATATAAGGTTGACAATCTATAACGTACTTTTATTGAAATTTAATTGAGGTTATGTTAAAAATAATCAATTCATCACGCACAATAATACATTTTAAATATTGATTGTATTTAAAATATTATGTTAAAAATGACTATCAGAAGTATAGACTTTATTAAATAATTTTATTCAGAAAAACTACAATTTTGAATTTAGATCAATTACAAATATTAAATGTTTTCAAACTACTTTCAATAACATGTTAGAGAATTTAAAAATACAGTTATGCGAATAAATGGGTGTTTGGTTACGCATTCAGTACAATAAAGTGAGAGGTAATACAACTTGATGTATAGACTTTGAATGAACGAATCTTAATAAACAATGTGTGTTTCCTTGTGTAACATATTTCAAATATCCGTTTTAAAGGTTTTTGTAATTTAACTAGTTCGATTATGCTCGATTGCTTGAACATTTGGACAGTTAGCTAAATCGCAAATAAGAAATATCTCCCAAACAGTTATCATGCCTTTTTTTGACAAATATAAACAAAGACTTAAGTAAATGACAAAATAAGAAAACTTATTCGAATCTAAATGCTTGATTTAATGGTCCAATAGGGATCGAAAAACTCAAAACTGGTTAAATGGAGAATTAAAATAGTTATCGAAGGTTTAAATGTTCAAGCAACCGGGCCTAAACTTCTTAAATTAATTCTTCTTTTAATTCTTCCCAATGTTGTACATACTTTTTAAATGTGCTAATTTAAACTTCACGTTATGAAGAATAAAAATAAATGCATTCAACCAACAAAAAACAAGGTGAATAAACTTTTCATAGCATAAATTTCAAGTTAACATATTACTTTTCTTTCATTAATCGAATCATTCATCTTGTTCATACTATTTGTACGAAACTCCATTCGCTTTATGACTTGGAGAACAAAACTAAATTTACTATTATTTTCAATTATTATTATAACATTCACAGTTTAAATTTTGGAGGTTGAATTGTTAATAAATGAAAAATAACGTTTTACAGATACTGCCAAAATATTAATTAAATTATACATTTCTTTTTAATAACAACAACAATTAAACAAATGTTATTAAAAATTAATATAATCAAATGCACAAATGAATTGTAAAGTTTTTATTTATAGTTTTTTAAAAGAAATAAGCCTTGACATGGAAATATCTGAATAAGGATTTAAAATTAGATTTAAAAAAAAAAAGGTTTTAATAGAGACGATCAAATTTATACAATAAAATTTTTAAGCGATGAATAAGTTTATGAAGATTAATTAGTTTGATTCAAGATTATATTTTCATTGAGTAAAACTATATGATAATCGATGAATTAGTTGGTTACGTAGTTAGAATTACAATTGAAGGAAGGGTACAGGTGAAAAACAACGTAAGTCCATAAAATCAAATTTCGAGAAAATTGAAGATTTGTGTTTGAAGTCTTTAAAATGCAAGAAAATTTGTGAATTCGGATTAAACAACGAATAGACATGGTTCATAATAGTACATTATGATGCTAGGACGTAAAGCTAAAGATTTTGGACGGATGTGGAGTTTGCAAATCGAGACGCTAGCCGAGATTTGCACCCACATTAAGTCCAAAATAGCTTACGTCCGTGCATCATATACTATTTTTTATTCGCCGCAAGCAAAATATTTTAAGAAAATTTGTTTATTCTAAATTAAAATTATAAATTTTCATAAATTTTAAAATAAAAATATGTGGAACAAGTAACCTTTGACAAAATATTTATTATTTTTTTCAAATTATTGTGTAGCTATGACAACAAATGATAACAACTATTTTAATTGGATAATGAAATTTTGAATTTCGGGTTGAATTTTCCAACTAAAACAGGGACGATGTTTTTGCTTTTCAAAGCAAATTTTACTTTCACTCATTCTATTCCGACATCATAGAAATTTTTTTTTTAACGAGCACAATGTGATTCTGTAACATCCTAAGTCACGAATTAATATGTGATATCAATATATCTATAATAAATTCGATTTGTGTTTAATTTTTTTTATGTTCGATTTTTGGACACATCCAATTGTATTTGTAGACAAAACTGTCTGGCAATGCAATCTATACCTATTTCTAGCGGATATCCTGTCGCGTAGATTTATGGCAGTATTCATCTGAATTATATGGACGTTTTTTATTTGTTTACTCTTTTTTATACAGGTTGCCATGGTATTATTCTTTGTTGTTTCATAAAAAGCATAATCTACACAAATCTTGTACAAAATCAAAAAAATATATTTGAAAAAGAATTTGAAAAAAGTAAAGGTTCGATAATTGTTATAATTATTTGTTATTCGAAAGTTTTGTATTTGTTGAAATGTTATTGGTTTTTCATTACAAAATGATTGTAATGAAAAACCAAAACAAAAACATTATCAAAAGTGACAATTTCTAGTTCGGTCGTGAATTGGAAAAGTGAAAACTCATAAATACATTGTGTCGTGAAAAAATATCACAAGAAAAAATCCCACACGATAAAATATCACGTCTACAATATCACAGCGATAAAATCACACTATACGAAAATATCACATCACGAAAATATCACATCACGAAAATATCACATCCTAAAATCACACGCGAGAAAATATCACATCCTAAAATCACACGCGATAAAATATCACATCCTAAAATCACACTGTAACGTCACCTTCCACGCAGCGCTATATTTATTTTTTTTGGTGGGACGGGCCTTTGTCAAATATGTTCTGATGAAGCGGTTTCTTTAATTTTTTTTACACACAACACAAAACAGCAATATCTAAAAACACTCAAACACAATAAATAAAGAAAAACAAAATAAATTAAATTTCAACAATTATTTTCCATTTAATAAACTATAATTTCTTTAATTAAAATTCGCAAATTAATTCACAATTATTTAATAATTTAAACAAACAAAAAAAACATTAATCAGCTTCACAAATAAATAAATAAATTGTTTTGCTAAATTAACACAATATATATAAAAAGAATATAAGCAAATACCAAAAATGTTGATGCGGCATGCGTTGTTCTTCATATCCTCTTCTTCGCAATATCTTTAGAATTATATTGCAGCCAAGTTTGATGTGTTTGTCGGTTTTAACTTTAACTATTTCTTCAATTTCCCATTCAATGTGATAGATTACCTCAACGATTTCCAAACTTTCTAAAGTAGAGTTTATAAACATAATTACGGCCAACTATTATTTCTTAGTTCGATCTTTCAACTTCTGATAACATCTCGCTTAAACAGAGCACCACCTAGTTACACCATCTGTTGGTTGTTTTTGTTTATTTTCTCGAAACATTTACTCGCAAACAAGTATAAAATATCCAAAAAATAGCAGTTTTTGATATTAATTGATGAGCGATGAATCATTTGATTATAGTTTTTTTCTTTTTGTTTTAATTTTAAATGGTTTGTTGTTCAATTTTCATTTTACTTTCTTTTTTTCTAAATCTAGGTTTTACAATTGGTTTTACAATATTATTTACTAATAAAGAAATTTTAATATTTATTCAAAAGAAATCAGAAAATTTATATAAATCAAATTGAAATCAGTTCTTTTACAAAAAAAAAACACAACAAACGTTAATCGATTTAAAATTTAAATAATAGGTTTGAACTTTATTAATTAACATTATATCAATGAATTTAAAATACAATAAAAGCAAATTTAAGCAAACATTTAGGCGAATAAATTACGTTAAACAATCACAACAGAAAATGTGTGGATATTTTTTAATTATAAGTTAGTAAATTTTTATAAAATAATCCGTCGATCAGATTATTTATTACCGCGTTACATCACACCTTTTGTAGAATTTTTGAGAACATTTTCGATGTTAACCAGAACCAAAACCAAAAATAACAACCACAGTATCGAAAATGTTCTCAAAAGTCCACATGCAATGTATGTCTACCGTATCACCAAAACCACTATGAACTCGAAACAACTATGTAAAACAACACCACAGAATCGTACTCAAAAAAAACTTACGTTATTTATATCAACATGCATGACCGCGGCTTAATCTAGCCATTATATTTTTCTCGACAAAATTAAATAACATGAATTATTTTAAGGTAGGAACAAACACCCAAAACTTAAACTAACCAAAAACCAAAATTAACAACTAATAAGAAGATTTTCGCATTCTGAGAAACTGTGATAAAACAGACACAACAGAATGCTGTCTCTTAATCTGACGAGTGACGCCGGATTAAGGATCGTTCTTACAGAAAACAAAATCAACATGCATGAACAAAACAGTCCATGCACCTGGAACTAAACCTAACAAAAACACAACTAATAAGAAGATTATCGCATTCTGAGAAACTGTGATGAAACAGACACAACAGAATGCTGTCTCTTAATCTGACTGTAACGCCAAACTAAGGATCATCCTTACGAAAACAAAATCATTGTGCATGAACAACATAGTTCATGTACCTGAAACTAAACCTAACAAAACACAACTGATAAGAAGATTATCGCATTCTGAGAAAACTGTGATGAAACAGACACAACAGATTGCTGTCTCTTAATATCTGACGTGGGACGCCGAATTAAGGATCATTCTTATACAAAACAAAATCAGCGTGCATGAACAACACAGTTCATGTACCTGAAACAAAACCTAACAAAAACACAACCGATAAGAAGATTATCGCATTCTGAGAGAACTGTGGTGAAACAGACACAACAGAATGCTGTCTCTTAATCTGACGTGTGACGCCAAATTAAAGATCATTCTTATTCAAAACAAAATCAGGGTGCACGAACAAAACAGTTCATGTACATAAAACTACAATTCTAACAAAACAGTGAGAAAGTGATTTTATATTGGAAAAACTGAAGTAACGCAGGTATAACAATATACTGTTTCTTGTACGAATATTGCTAATTCGTACAAGGATCACTCTCACCTAAACAACTAAGATAATTTTATGATTAAAAACCCTTAACCGTAGATAGCTTAACATAATTATCCTAACAACAAAAAAAAAAAACAAAGAATAAATTTACCTAACACCTATTGAGTTTCGGAAAGTATGCATGCAACACAAACTTAAAAGAAAAAGAACTACAGTATAGTACAAAAACATCTATCCTAACACATAGTTTGTTAAATTGTAACTGGAATTTAATAAACGGTATGTGAAAAAATAGCATGTAACCAAAATTTTGTAACAAATTATTCTAACTATGTAATTTTAGAATGAACGACTGAACAAAAAAAAAATTGTAAACTGAAATAATAGATTAATTTTTTTATATTACAAATACGCTTACAAAACACGTCAAAACACAAAATTCAAACACAAAACACATAGCTTAAACATAAAACACATTAAAACACAAAGCATAAAACACATTAAAACACAGAATCAATCGATTTGTTTTATTTTTAAATCCTGCTCTCAATTTATGTACTTCTTTATGTCACTAACATGATATTTCGCTGAGTAATTACCTTCTAGATCTTCCAAGATGTATGTACTTTGTCCCAGTTTCTTCTTTACACATGCTTTTATGTACTGCGGAGCCAATTTTGCGTTGAAACACTCTGCTTGGTTCGACTTCTTAAACGACTTCCTCAAAACAGTTTCACCTATTAAAAATTCAGATGGCCTTGTGCGAAGATTGTAATGTTTTGAGTACCGATTGTAGCATAGCAACGTGGAAGCGACACTCGTTTCACGAAATATTTGGGATAAGCTCGTGGCTTGGCCAGTTCAAATTTTCTCCACGTTGAACTATGACAAATTTCCGAGTGTCTCTAAACTAAACTCACAATTTACTTACCATTTATGTTCACCACATTTCTCACTTCACCACACAAGAAGAAGAATTAGTTCATATTATTATCATTTGTATATAATTTCAATTAAGAATCATAATATATAAAGGTTTACTTAATTATAAATTTAAATTAAATTTAAATTAATTTTATTACTTAACTAAATATTTTTTTTCCATCCGTTATCCATGCAAATACCAATGCGCAGCATAATCCACAAAAAAACGTCCAAAAAAATGAAAGGCATAAATTTAATTTCTTTTAATTTCTGCAAAGTTTTTCCTTAATTATTTGTTTTTAGTTGTTCGGAAAAATTTATTCGTTGTGTTGAACTCCGTTAAATTTTCAGCTTTGGTTGTACTTAATTTACAAATGTTAAATCCAATTCCAGTTCAATACCAAACAATTCAAACAAATTGTCCAATCGTTTTACGCACCATCCACCAGCTTAATTCCAATAATTTATTTTTCCAATCTTCGACACCTTGTTCCGGCAAAAGTAAAACTCAAAGTTCTAACATACAGTATAATTTAATCTTATGTGTTATTATTATTTTTAAATTATTTATTTGACTGTCTCCTACGCTGGTTTATTTGCCAATCCCATTATATTTTTTTCAACTTTACTCGTTGACTACCATCCAAATTAAAAATTATATGAGGTTTAACCCGTTTGTCTTCAGTTCTTGTTTAGCATTAGTATTTTCATCAGCTGTTCTACTCACACTACTCTAATACATTTTTTTTTTTGGTTTATAACTTAATATAATTTTACATATTTGAAATCAATACAAAACAAATACAAATTTCATTGATAAAGTTTATCGGTTATTAATTTGTTTAAATAAATTATTAGCGTCATTTAGGCGAAATTAGATTACATTTCATTAATTTTTTTGTAAGAAATATTAGTTCTTACAGTGCAGACTAAGCGAATCGTTACAACACAGTTTGGTTTTTATTTTGAGGTATTTATTTTTTAAAATTTAATCAAAACAAAAACAAAACTGAAGCTAAAACCTATATTTAAATAAAACGCAATGAATATATATTTGCAAATTACAAATTGTTTTCCTACGGTTTTATATCCTTTGCGTGAAATGTGCCAAGAAGTTTACCCTTTTCGTCTTCTATCTCGTAGCAAACTTTACCAACAGCCTTACGAATGTAACCTTTACGAAAACATGGAGCAAATTTAGCACAAAAAGCTTTGCTTGCATCACTTTGTACATGTTCACGCACGAAGATAGCCTGACCCGGTTGAAAGTTGGAAGACCTGGAACGTAGGTTGTAACCTTTGGAATACCTTTGGTAAGCCTTTACCAGATTTTTACGTAGTTCTTCATGAACTGTTTGCAATGTATCGGGCAATCCATTAACTTGGATAGTGTTCTCTTCAAGACAATTGATATTGCGGAGTAGCCTAAACTCACTGCCGTGACCTATTCTATGGTGTCCAAATAAAGAATAGTGCGGAGTAAATGAAATGGATTCATGTAAAGAGTTTCTTAAAGCACCTGCTATGGCTCCAAGGTGCGTATCCCATGTTTTGTGATCGTTATTCACATAAGCTCGGATGGCAGCTACAATAGAACGGTTAACACGTTCCGACGCATTTGCTTGAGGTGAGTAAACGGCAGTTCTGATATGTTGGATACCAAATTTACTCATTAAGTTTTTAAACTCAAGGGACATGAACTGAACACCGTTGTCAGAATGTACGAACTCAGGAACACCGTAAACATAGAACACTTCATCCATTAGGAACGACACGATGGGTTTAGTTATGGCTTTTGCAAGTGTTTTTAGTAACACAAATTTAGTAATCTTGTCTACTACTATAAAAATGTAGGTTTTACCTGATTTTGAGCGAGGATAGGGACCCAAGAGATCTACGTAGATCTTTTGAAAAGGTCTTTCGTAAAAAGGAGCTGAACCACTCATAGGTGGAGTTAGCATTTGGTTAGAAGCCTTCGTAGTTTTGCATATTTCACAAGACTTAACATAATCACGAACCTGAGTAAGCATTCCAGGCCAATAATATAGTCTACGCAAGCGCTCAAGAGTACGTTTGATGCCACTATGTGCAGCAGAAGGATCGTCGTGTTCTTGTTTAATCAAGGATGTTGTTAAAGAGGTAGGTATCAGCAATTTCCAAGAAGGAACAGTAGAAACCGGCGTGTTATCTTTGGGATCAAAGCGGACATATACCCTTCCAGCATGGATACAATGATTTGGGTAATTGTTCGGTGCAGATTTTACCTTTTTCATGACATCGACATAACTTTCATCTTGGAAGTGTGGCGAGTTTAAATCCAAAGCAGCTAAGAGAGGTAAGTTTTGAACCAGTTCGGAAAGGCAATCACTATATACTCTTGAGAGAGCGTCTGGAACAACATTATTAGAACCCTTCTGATGCTCAATAACAAAACTATAAGACTGTAATTTCAGACTCCATCTGGCTAGTCTTCCACTCAAGTCTTTTTGAGCCATCAGCCATTTCAAACTGGCATGATCAGTTATGAGAGTAAATTGATACCCTTCAATATATGGTCGGAATTTTTTTATGCTCAGGATAGCAGCCAAACACTCCAGTTCTGTCACCGTATAGTTTTTTTGTGCCGCATTTAATTTTTGTGACATAAACGCTATAGGTTTTTCATCATCGTTTTCACTTTTTTGATAAAGAACGCCACCTACTCCTTGCGTACTGGCGTCACATCTAATATAAAAAGGTTTGTCAAAATTGGGATTGGTTAGAACAGGAGCCGTTGAAAGAAGATATTTCAATTTTTCGAAAGACTTATCAGCGTCAATATCCCAAAGAAATTTTTTCCCTTTCTTAAGCAGATTCGTAATAGGAGCTGTTATTTCGGCGAAATTAGGAATAAATCTGCGGTACCAGCCTGCCATGCCCAAGAGTCGACGAGTTTGTTTAACGCTCTTTGGAGTTGGAAACGTACAGATAGCAGAGACCTTGTCAGGGTCAGTACGGAGACCATTCTCGCCAACCAGGTATCCAAGATATTTTATCTCTTTCATCACGAATTTACTTTTTTCTAAATTAATAGTTAGCCCAGCCTTCTTCAAATGATCCGCTACAGTTCTTAATAAAGAATAGTGTTCCTCTAGATGCGATCATGTAGTTGATAAGGAAAGACGATATCCATGAGTCTACACATTGTCTGTGGCGCATTACAAAGGCCAAACGGCATTACTGTAAACTGATATAATGGCCTACCAGGTACAGTAAATGCCGTCTTATCACGTGACTCCTTAGACAATGGGATTTGCCAAAAGGCATCTTTGAGGTCGATCGCACTTATAAATTTCGTTTGGTGTAATCTACCTAGCAACCCATCTATGAGTGGTAATGGATAAGCATCTCTTTTTGTTACTGTATTGACCTTCCTCGAATCCAGGCACAAACGTACCTTACCGTTTGGTTTCTTCACTAGGACTACAGGAGAACTCCATCCACTATGAGATTCCTCTATAACCTTCAGATCTAACATACGGTCAAGTTCCTGGTACATAAGTTCCTGAATTGCGGGTGATACATTATAGTATCTCTGTTTAATAGGAGTTGTCTGACCAACATCAATTGTGTGTTCTAGTAGAGTTGTTTTACCAAGACCTTGGTTCTCAAAGGAAGCGAAAGAACTTTTGATTGCTTCAAGCTCCAACGCTTGTGATTCACTCAACTGATGTTCGTTAAAGTTTACATTTTTGGTGGATATCTCACTAATAATCAAAGGAGCTAACTGAAATTTCGACCAAAAGTCAATCCCCAAATATAAATGTCCATCTAAGCTCGGAACGACATAAAACCGCATCAATTTAGTACTATTTTCATAGGTGACTGGTGTTTCGACATAACCTAAAATTTTGTTTGGTGAGCCATCAGCCGTTCGAATAACCGAAGTCATCTTACGCAATTTAAGTTTTGCCGTTTCTAAAAGATTTAACGAATCCTTTCCCAAGATACTAATGGAAGCACCACTATCTAAGAGTCCAATGATATTAAGGCCACACAAGCTAATTTCTACATGGGGACGGGGATCATCCTTATGTTTTATGATTATGGAATTACAAATTTTTCTAAAACTTTTTCGTTTTAACCAATAATTTTGAGTTCGAGTTGATTTTGATACATTAACTAACTTAACACAATTAGTAGCAGGTTTTAGTAAGATGGTAGGTGTTGTTTGGGTTTCGGCATCAGTAAAGGTTGGTTTCTTTATTTTAGATTCCTGGATTGAAATTGTTTCTCCACCGAACGCGTTCCTCCAGGCTGTGACACATTCGGTACCCTGTTTAACGATTGCTTAGGATAGCATTTAGCACAATTGGGTTTTATGGTGTCGGCAGCACCACAACCATAACAAAATATATGTTTGTTTGGTGTAGGACAATCTTGATACCGATGTCCAATATCATGACAGTTCCAACAAACTATCCTATCTGGTAAACTTGGTTCGAGACGACGAGGAGGTTGAAATGCCGATAACTCTTCTTCGTGAGGATGATCATCCAGATTATGGTAATAAAGACCAGCATCAGGCAATTCACTTGGCCTATGTAATTCACTAATGTTTTGTCGACGGTTGTGGTAAGACGAAAAGCCTCTAGGGTCGAACCCAGAATTGGCCCATACTCGTTCGAATTTTTGGCAGACTTGTCTTAAGCTTTCAATAGAGAAAAATTCATTAGTAATCGTTACTGTCTGCAATGCGGGGTTCATGTTTTCTCGAATAATCTCTAAAAGTTCCGACTCTGAAAATCGATGAGTAAGTCTACCGTTTAGCGTCTGTACATCCAAGGAAAAATCGCTAAAATTTTCTTGAAGTTTTTGTTTACGTCTCTCAATAAATCTGCGCGTCTCTCGTTCTGATTCATGGCTGGAAAATCTAGTCAAAAACGAACGTCGCATTACTTCCCATGTAACATCGGGATTATCTCTAGTGAACGCCCATAACCATTTCTCTGCTGTTTCGGTCACAAAATTGTGTATTAGCGCAGTTAACCGTTGTGGACTAAGACCGTCGCGTTTGGCAAATGTTTCAAGACGAAACAGAAAATCGTGAACATCAAGACTTCCACTTCGCCCATTCCCGTCGAAAGAAATACGCCATTTAGGATAAGAAGATCGGTAATTGGGTGGTTTTGTTTCATTTTCATAATCATGTACGTTTGCTTGCGCATATCCAAGTGTGGAAATGTTGTTAACAGTTTTCGAGATTGGAGCTTGGTTATAGTTTTTTCCCATAACATTAGTTTTCCAAATATTAGGTGACAAATAGAAATTTGGTGATTGCATTGAGTGAGGTTCACCTGAGGGATTTGCGTTGATCGGGTTGTTAGAACTAGGTTCCAAGATATTTACATTTAAAGGATTCATCATTGAAAGTGAAGTAGGAATTTGAGATACTTCTATGTGTTTAGAAGGATTTTCACCACGAATCGTTGATAAGCCAGTTCCTCCCGCTTGTGGAATTTCCATTGGATTTACTTCTTCTGAGATCGAATTAGATGGTTCTGCGATAGAATCCCTTGCATACTGCACAAGACGTCGGTACTTTGATATTACGCTATCAATACCTCCAACATTAGCATACGAATTTTTTAGCCTCTGCAAGCGTCTTTGCCAATGAATAGCGCGAGCAAGTGCACTCAGTGCAATTGAAGGAGAAATTGGCTTAGGAGCCGAATAGACTTCTTTGTCAAATGTCGTATAAAGCTCACGAGCTCTAGTTATTTCTGAATCGGGAGTATCAACTGAATGTGATTTTTGAGGGGCTAGCTTGGAATCTGATAATTCAATCTCTAACTTACTTTCTAATAGTTTCTTAGCATCTAGAACTAAAGGATCAATACCCCGAACTTCAAATTCAATTTTAAGTTCATCTGGAGTTAAAAGTTCAATATATTTGTTAATATCCATTATAATTCAAGAATGGAGTTTTAATTCAATGAAATAAAGTTTTATCTACAGACGAAACTAATAAAAAAAATGATAGCTTGAAAATTAATCAAAATAATAATGTTACACAATTTCACGTAACGTAGGATTGTAAGAAAATAAATTTATATATTTGCGTATATATACCAATATAAATATTAATTTATCAATTAGAGTAACAATAAAAAAAATATCAAGAATCAAATAAATATAATATAATAATTACCGCGTATTAAATTAGGTAGGTTTTAAGCACTGCTGGTTATCACCAATATCAAGCCTTGTAATAAGTTTTCTTTCTTATTTTAAATTCAATTCAATAAGTAAATGAAATGAAACCTAAAATGACAAAAAACTATCCTATAAATAGAAAAACAAATTTTCAAATTATTTAAAAAAAATTATATAATAAAAACAAATTTATAATAAATGTGGCAATCTGTGGTGAGTTGGGTGAGAAATGTGTGGAACAAAAGCTGCAGGCAAATTATGAGCGAAAAAAAAAAATTCGTTGTTTACTAAATACAGTAGTAATTGAAATAAATCACACGTATGATGGTGTTATAAAGCAAAACTGAATGACAGTTAATTCAATCCATAACAATCGCACACTGTGTTCATTCCAATCGAAATATACTGAATCCAAAAAATATTTGTTTTACAGTGGTGACAATTAGTGATGTAAAAAAAAACGAATCATAACTATTACTGAGAAAGGTCGAATCACAACCAAGTCTAACAGTAACAATTGATGACTGAAATCAATTACTTTTCATCACTAGCCCACTAAAATAAACATCTCGAAAAAACACTCATCATTAATATTACAACAACATGAGCAGAAATTACAGAAAACAGGAAATCATCCTGATATCAACCACAATTTCAATTCAAGCAGCTGTATAATATGAATCTATTTAAAAAAAACACAAAAAAAAATTATTGAAAAGTTTTAATTAACTGAGAATAATCAAATAGTAATTATTTGTAATTCAACACAAATCTCTTTTGATCATCTATCAATAAATTTAACCAAAAAAAAAAGAAACCAAAAAAATTTGTAAACTGGTTTTAACATTATAACACAATGCACTAAATTTATTTACCGTAACTTAACAGTAGTCTCTTGGGTCGGCGCCATTTTGTAGCATAGCAACGTGGAAGCGACACTCGTTTCACGAAATATTTGGGATAAGCTCGTGGCTTGGCCAGTTCAAATTTTCTCCACGTTGAACTATGACAAATTTCCGAGTGTCTCTAAACTAAACTCACAATTTACTTACCATTTATGTTCACCACATTTCTCACTTCACCACACAAGAAGAAGAATTAGTTCATATTATTATCATTTGTATATAATTTCAATTAAGAATCATAATATATAAAGGTTTACTTAATTATAAATTTAAATTAAATTTAAATTAATTTTATTACTTAACTAAATATTTTTTTTCCATCCGTTATCCATGCAAATACCAATGCGCAGCATAATCCACAAAAAAACGTCCAAAAAAATGAAAGGCATAAATTTAATTTCTTTTAATTTCTGCAAAGTTTTTCCTTAATTATTTGTTTTTAGTTGTTCGGAAAAATTTATTCGTTGTGTTGAACTCCGTTAAATTTTCAGCTTTGGTTGTACTTAATTTACAAATGTTAAATCCAATTCCAGTTCAATACCAAACAATTCAAACAAATTGTCCAATCGTTTTACGCACCATCCACCAGCTTAATTCCAATAATTTATTTTTCCAATCTTCGACACCTTGTTCCGGCAAAAGTAAAACTCAAAGTTCTAACACACAGTATAATTTAATCTTATGTGTTATTATTATTTTTAAATTATTTATTTGACTGTCTCCTACGCTGGTTTATTTGCCAATCCCATTATATTTTTTTCAACTTTACTCGTTGACTACCATCCAAATTAAAAATTATATGAGGTTTAACCCGTTTGTCTTCAGTTCTTGTTTAGCATTAGTATTTTCATCAGCTGTTCTACTCACACTACTCTAATACATTTTTTTTTTGGTTTATAACTTAATATAATTTTACATATTTGAAATCAATACAAAACAAATACAAATTTCATTGATAAAGTTTATCGGTTATTAATTTGTTTAAATAAATTATTAGCGTCATTTAGGCGAAATTAGATTACATTTCATTAATTTTTTTGTAAGAAATATTAGTTCTTACAGTGCAGACTAAGCGAATCGTTACACGATCATAAGCTTGCTTTAGGTTATGAGCTACCAATTCTCTAGCTCTACACAATCTAGACCTTCTACTCTCTCCATCTTCAACATTTAATGATACATCTCTCACTAAATCCTTACCTAATTCCATTTCTCTACCAAAATTTATAAAGTACGGTGTATACTTAGTAGATTCATGCACAGCAGTTCTCATAGCACACGCAATTTTTGGTATGTTGATATCCCAATTTCTTTGATCATCCTTTATATATGACCTTACACTAGCTAATATTACTCGGTTAATACGTTCCGTTGGATTTACCTGAGGATGGTAAACAGGATTTAACCAATGTTTTACTTTATATTCGCTTAGAAAATTCCTAAACTCTTTTGAAATAAACTGGCTTCCATTGTCAGAAATAAGTGTACTTGGTACCCCAAACAGAAGAAAAACATCGTTCTCTATTATTTGAATCAGTGATTTAGTTTCCGCTTTTCTTGTTGGTTTTAAAATACAAAACTTGCTAAACGCATCTACGATTGCTAACAAATACTGATTACCTGATTTAGACCTTGGAAATGGTCCCATATAATCTACTGATATGACCTCCCACGGATTATTTACCTCTTTTTGAGTTCCCATTGGTCCCTTGGTACAAATGTTCGAATGTTTGTTTACCTGACATTCATCACATCGACTAACATATTCCTTTACTTCGCGATATAGACGTGGCCAGAAGTATTTTTGTTGAATTTTCTTAAATGTTTTCGATACTCCCAAATGACCTCCCAATGGACTATCATGGTATAGTTGCAAAAGCTTAATTTGTTGGTCTTTGGGAACATAACATTTCCATCTGCTTTCTGCGTTGGTATTTTTACTACACAATTTAAAAATGTGGTTATCTTTTATATGAAAGTTGGGGTATTTTTCGGGATCTTGTATGATACTTTTTCTAAGTGAATTGTAAGTTTCATCTGTATCTTGTATAGTGATTTCATCAACCTCCATTAGCCTAGACAATGCATCAGCCACGACATTTAATTTACCCTTCCTATGGATGATTTCAAAATCAAACGCCTGTAATTTTAATGACCAACGAGCTAATTTAGATGTGGGATCTTTCAGATTCAACAGCCAACGTAGTGAAGCGTGATCTGATATCACAAAAAATTTGGTACCTTCGACATACGATCGGAATTTGTAAATAGATCGGACGACTGCCAAACATTCTCTTTCCGTCACGGAATATTTTCGCTCAGTGGGACTCAATTTCTCAGAAAAATAAGCTATTACACCTTCATTTTCACCTTCTCCTTGAGTCAAAATAGCTCCAACACCCAATTCGGACGCATCGCATTGGATGGTAAATTTCTTTTTGAAATCTGGTGTAATCAAAACAGGAGCAGATACCAAAGCAGTTTTTAATTTTATTAGTGAGGTTTGAGCTTCATCTGTCCACAAAAATTTGGTTTGACCTTTCTTTAGTAAATCGGTTATCGGTGCAGTTATCATAGAAAAATCTTTTATAAATCTACGATACCAATTGGCCATTCCTAACAATCTTCTGACATCTTTCACATTTCTTGGATGTGGTATGTTTAAAATTGGTAAAATTTTTTCAGGGTCTGGAGAAAGCCCATTTTCGTCCATTACATATCCTAGGTACCTGATTTCCCTAACACAAAAGTTTGATTTTTCCAAGCTTATCGTTAGATTCGCGGCTTCTAATCTCTCAGCTATTTCTGCAAGCAATTGTAAATGTCTCTCAAAAGTACTTGTTGTAATTATTATATCATCTATATAGACGAATACTTCAGGTTCCAAATCGTGTCTCAAACATTTTTCTAAAACACGACACATAGTTTGTGCACTATTGCACAACCCAAATGGCATACGTTTAAACATGAAGTGTCCTCTACCAGGAACAATAAAGGCTGTTTTTGGACGTGATGAAGGGTGGAGTGGAACCTGCCAAAAAGCATCAGAAAGATCTATGGTAGACATAAATTTCGAGGATTGAATTTGCGCTAAAATACTTCCAATATGTGGTAGTGGGTAAGCATCTTTAACAGTTATTTGGTTAAGTGCTCGAGCATCAAGACATAATCTAACTTTCCCAGAAGCTTTTCTTACACACACCATTGGATTTGCCCATTCACTCTGTGTAACTTCTATAACATCCAATTTGAGTATACGGTCTAGTTCAGCATCTACTTCTTTTTGCAGATATGGTGATAATGGATATGCTCGCTTTACAATTGGTTTAGCATCGCCTGTGTCTATAACATGTGTGTGTAAACTGGTACACCCAATTGTATTTGTGTCCGAAACTTTGAACTTTTTTATGGTAGCGTCAAGATATTTTACTTGCATTGGATCTAAGTGTGCATTGTTTTCATTTCTTTCGTATTGAATTGAACTGCAGTTTTCTACTATGTCACAGAGCTTTTGTTTGATCCCAAAGTGCTCCCAAAAATCTATTCCTAGTATTAAGGTTTTTGAAAGGGAAGGAATAACAAATGTAGACGATGATGGTATATCGACCTTACATACGGCAGGATGAACGGTTCCATCTACAGTTCTAATAGCTGTTGAAATTGGTTGTTGTTCTAACTTTAATTTTTTTATTAGTTCAAGACCTCCAAGTCCAAGAATGGTGCAGCTGGCACCAGAATCCATTAAAGCCTTTAATTTATGGCCTAAAATCTCAACTTTCAAATATGGTCTTTTATCCTTATCTAAATTAATAGTGGACGACAAAATTTCTAATTTTAATTTTGGCTGTCTAACACATTCAATGGTTCGCAAACAGTTCTGTGCCTGGATGTTGTCGGAAGTTCGCTGGCACCACTTTTTCGATCTTCCCCTACGTCGTTTTCCGAACTATTAAATTTAATATTTAGCCCTTTAGAAGCGGTTTTTTGACTTGTCGGATTATTATACCCTATCTTGAAAATTGGATGTTTTCCACAAGTTTTAACTGTTTTACCTGGATTTCCGCAATTAAAGCAAAAGAGTTGTTGTTGTGGTTTTTCACAGTTTCTGTAGGAGTGACCATGCTCGCAACAATTCCAAAACAGGAGTTTTCCATTTGAGTTTTGAAGCTCAAGATTTTGTTTG
>CAVNZG010001408.1:0-15350 GCA_963693315.1 Diogma glabrata
ATGGCAGTTAAATCTTTTTGGAGGAAGATCGGGAATATTCCGTTGCCTCCAGGGGATTTGATTACTCAAATCGTTTGGGCCGTTCCTGATTGATGTTTTGGAAGAGAATATTCTGTTGACGAGTTGATTTGAAATTTTCATAGTTTTAGAATCCAAGGGACTAGAGTTTGGTATATTTTTCTCTTCCAAGCTCACGCATGTAGAGCCCGTAAAGCAGGTCTGTAAATGTGTTTGTAGAGTCTCAATGCAGCTGGTATCGTAGGTACTGTCCAGTCGGCAGATTAAACCCAGAGAGAGAATTTGTGTGGTAAGACTCAAGCAATTTTTGGAATCAAACTGCAGCCGCTAGTCTAACAATCTTTCCACAAGTTCTCTCCAGCTATCCCTTTTTTTAAAATGTTTATCCCTTTTTGATCGGCTGAGTTCATTGTTGTAGTTAGTAGGAACCGATTTATACTCCACCCAGGTGTTTGTTTCTTTTGCTTTGTGAAATAGCTTACGAACTTTATTACTCTTCTTCTCCAAATATCCATTCCACCAAGGCTCACCTCACTTGGAAAATTTCTGTGGTATACCTCAGTGATAACATCCTGCAGGTAGTTTACTCATTTTCGAGTTCTGTTGTGGAGTTGATCCTGCCACAATCGCCTACATTATACCAAAGTGGTTCCTAAAGTGAAAAGTACTCTCTGGTTGGTGTTCTATGTGGAAGCATGTGCGTGCGTGGTTCGACATAGAAGCTACAGCGGAGACATGCCAGTTACTGATAAAATTTTCGATGATTTTATTGCTCAGAGTTCAGTCCAGGACTTTGTTTCTGATTGCGTTTTTAAAGGTGGGTTTGCGGCCTTTGTTAACTGTAAACATGTTATTTGTATATAGGTATAAGAGCAAAGACTCACCCTTTTTGTTGATGTTGCTACTACCTCACACGGTGTGATGAGCATTGGCATCGCACGCAATTATTAGGTTATAGTATTTGTTCATGCAATGCTGAATTAGCTTGCTTACCTTATGAGGTAGCATATCCTTCTCATATTCTGGAAAGTAAGCAGATACTAAACTGAAATTGCGAACTTCAATGTGGGGAAGAAGGATTTCAATCTGCACAATAGTTAGATCTCTGCAAATAAATTATGTTAAGGAAAATACTTTTAAGCGTTTTTGGAAGTGAACCGCAGTTCTGGGTCTCTTCTGGCTTGAGAAGTATATCAGTGTTATGATTTATTGATCGATAGACTTTTTATGTCTGCCTATTGTTTCTGGATGAACACAATATCGTAAGCATTCTATTGGATAAAGTGGTTGTAATGGGCAAGATATTTCGTTATCAGGTGTACCTCCATTTCCCGTCCTATAGTAATATGCTTTAGACTTTTTCGAAAATACTTGTACAATATTTTCACTTAATCTGACTATATTGGGCACATGGATCTTAGATTCTTTTCGGTATCCATCCGACGTGATGGTAACTGCTGACATGTCAGATTTACTGTCCGATTCTGAGTCGCATGCGGTCCCGATTGCCGATTCAGATGCGGAATCAGAATCGTTTGTGAACTGATGATTTTCTTCTTCCGACAGGTCTTACGTGCCAGAGCTCTCTTTCGTGGTTGGCCCACAGTATGTCATTTCTGACATAACCTTAGAGCTTGATGACATAGGTTTACTATCGTCAACCTTAATACTTGTTTTGCCCGAATGAGGATGTGTTGGTAAATCGGGCACTATCTCCAATTCCGGCGAACAAGAATTTGAATTTAACGCGTTTAGTGATGGTTTTAGAGAAGCATCGCTCTTTGTTTTTTAGTAAATTACTATCCATGCTGTGTTTAGAAGCATTTAGGGAGTAAAAAGGTGCGCCACAACAGATTCCTGTTCTATGGTAAGGCTATATGGATGCCTGGTATCCAGAGTTCTGGAATAGTCTGAAGTTCTAGAATAGTCTGAAACTTTAAAATACTCTCACACTCTTCCTCTACAAAACCCTTGTAAGTATCTCCAATTCATCCATCGTGGATTACCGTAATTGCACTTTCATTGAAATTGAATTTCTATCATAGGAAATCTAGTAGAAAATCTCCATCTCCTAATGTCTTCTTAAAGATACATATACAGTGATTTGCATCGTTTCTTGCAGTCGAAAGGTTTAAACAGTGCGCCCTCCATGGGCAGTTACTATATCTTACAGTTAAGTATTCCAAAAGGGTCTAACCCCTTGAGGAATTCGTTCTTCCCTCAACCCACATGGTTGTTTTGACAAGGTTGGAGTTTCAGCCAATTATGAAATTTAAATTGCAATGACTGCCATTACTCAAAACGCCTACCAATTTCACGTTTGGCAGATTACTGAAGAGATCAACCGATAGATCGACAAATACAATAAGTATCCATCTGTTCCCAATTGTTGTTCCAAAGCGGAACATCTTCAACGTTAAATCATCTGACATTAGTTTAGTCCAAATATGCATATCAATAATTTTATGTTATGTTATGCATGTTCTCGTTTGGTCAGTGGCTTGTTCTCTATCGGTTTCCTTTCATACAGAATGAGCCACCATAAAACGACCGGAGACTCCTGAATTAGAGATATGTCTGTTCAATGAGAAGTTTTTAGCATTATGCTTTCTATCGATTGATGAAACAATTTTGACTATCGTTTTCTTACCGCATTTGTATAGCTCGTTGGTGTTATGGTAGTTACTCTTTGCTTGCCTCCTATTTCTACGGACAAACATTTTTCCTATTCCTTTATAATCCAACCGTTACAGTGGTTTCTCCAAAGATTGGATTTGGTTCCAAATAGAGAATTGTTCATTAAACATTAAACTCGGGGATATTAGTGCTATCATTAGTAATTTACAAGTTACATTATTGCTAATATTTCAGAAGTTATTAAATTTCCGAAAAAATTGCATTAAAACTACAAAACTTCTTACTAATAAAAATATCATCTAAAATTGAGATCTACAACATCACAAATATTCTCAACAATGTCGCTATTGAGAAAGGTTCATAATCTGGATATTACCATATTAAAAAAAGTTAATAATTAAAAATCATTTGTTTCTAATTCTTAAATTTTCCATCATTAGGAAATAAGAAAGATGGAACAAATCATTGAAGAAAACGAAGACAAGAATTCATTGAACTTTGAAGAAAAAAAATAAAACTATTTTGTCCCGTTCATGTATTTTTAAATTTATAATATTCAAGAGCTTTTTTTTTCGTTTGTTTACTATTGTAAAGACAATCGACCTTCACAAGTGGGATTACAATTACAAGTGAATTTTTATGTAAACTATTGAAAATAAATAGTGTCATTTGTGTTGACAGCTATGAACATGTTGATTTATTGTAAGAGAACAAATATTTAAAGTTACACGATCAAGGAAACCACACCGTCTAGACCGATCTATAAACAAAATAAGAAATTTTACATATCCATACAATAAAAAAAATTAAATTATTATAATTATAAATTTTAATTTTCTTAAGTAATTTTTAATGTTAATATTTTTGGATTTATTTACTTATTACTTTCACCAAAACATAAACGTTTCGACGTTGTTTTTTTTAACTTAGCTTTGGGTAACCAGGAAATCATAATATTTTATATTTCTTATAACTTGTTTTAAGTGAATCATTAGTGAAATTTTAAGTTGATTCAAATGTTATATTCAGACGAAAAGAAATTGATATTGTCAATTATGTGTTTTGTTCACTATCATGTTCCGTTAATGATTCATTTACTTGTATCGTTTAATCAGTAACTAAATGAAAAATAGACTTGTTAGATAAGGTGTGGTGGTTACTGTTAACGTAATTTTTCAAAAAACACATCGCCAATCTCTTTTGTATTAGTTTTCATTGAATTAAAAGACGTCATTGTGGTAGAGGTTCCAATAAATTCGTCATTTTTTGTGTTTTTTTGTGCCATAAATGTTCCATATAGGAACGTAGTCAGTCAACAAGTGCTCTCTTAGCTGTAATAATTTCATCAATTCAAGTTTATGGTCGAGTTTCAATTGGGGACTTAATCTAATCGTTTTATATGGCTGATCAAAAACTAGGTTTTCCAATTTATCAACTATATTAGTTAACTATCGGTTAATTGGAAAACCGGTGTGTTGGTGGTTGTTAATGTTTTGCTTAAAAACACTTTGACTTAGATGGCAGTCGAACCCGGGTCATCCGAGTCCAAAGTTCAGAGTACTACCACTAGGACAGGACATTCAAAACATATTCGTAATTTTACAATCGATAAAAATTAAATGAAATATTTTAAAACAGAATTGAGATATTTTAATGTACTGGCTCTGGCTATGTTACTTATGTAGGAGAAGTACTCAATGTAAATTCGGATTTATATATTATAAAAAAGCAAAAGTGTTGTACAGTAGATACGAGAACATGAAGAAGGTTTAATGTATGCAGATCATTTTCATTAATATATTGCACCATTAGATAATATTTTATATTGGAACTCTACCACTTCTGATAGACATATATGCCATGTGCCAAACAAGTTGATCAGCCACATTATGTCTCTCATCTTTTCAACACGGAAACTCGATCCATTGTTATTGCCGCAACATCAACATCTACCCATGTAATGTATATCTATATACATATATATATATATATATATATATATATATATATATATATATATATATATATATATATATATATATATATATATATATATATATATATATATATATATATATATATATATATATATATATATATAATACACAAAAAACGAAAAAGCGTAGCCATAACATAGGAAAGACAACTGAAGAGTGTACGGTAGGGAAAGAAAAAAAAAGAAAAAACGAAACATAAACGAATAAACGAAATTTATTAAATTTCTTTTTGGTATTTTATATTTTCTCTTCAAATTTCAATTTAGTTTATGCTTTGCTTTCGGAGTGGAGAGACGTATTATTTTAGATTTGATTTATTTCAGACTTAAAAAAATATTTGTTTTAAAATTTCAGCTATGTTTAAATTCATTTTTCACTTTCTTTTTTTCGGAAAATTAAAAATGAAATTCATGCATAGGGAAAGATTTAAAAAAAATTATTTTAAATTTCCTTTCTTCTGCATCTTAACTTTTATTTTAGTCATAATTTTCTTTGTTTTTAAATATTTTCTATTGATTAGAAATTAAAGAAACAATGCATAAAATTGATTTGTTCTTTCTTTGCAAAACAAGATAAGCAGGCTACAGACCTTCAATCAATTTGTCAATCAATTGAAAACGAAAATAAACGATATAAAATTTAGGGGATTTTTACACTAAATTTTATTTCGTTTATTTTCGTTTTCGAATTGATTGACAAATTGATTGTAGGTCTGTAGCCTGCTATAGAGAAGTTTTTCATAATAGTCGTGTTCGATTTGACTGAAACAACTGAATTATCTGAAAAGAATATATTAAGCATAATATGTAAAATGTATTTTAGCTAGAACATTAAAAACGTTTCGTTGTCATTGTCGATGTAGTGGGTTGTGAGAAAGGTTCAGTACATATTGGAAATCACTAGAATTTTGCAATTCGAAATAACTTTTCATTTTCTCTAATTGTTCACAAAAACCAATCCGAAATTAAAAATTCCCCTAATGTTGTCTATATTTCCTAACCAAAAATATAACAACATATTGACTTTACGTCAGATATTAAGTTTCGCATTGATTGGCAACAATCAATAATGACTTTACACTCGTGACTTAGGATGTTGATTGGAATGTTGACTTAGATGTTGACGAAATATTCTCTCACCCTATGAATTCACACATCGTAATATCTAGAAATTTAATATAAAAAATACCAAAGAAATACAATTTTCAATATGTAATCATAGATGAAAAATTCAACTTAAGTAAAATATGAAAAATGATGAAGTTTCAATTTAAAATTATCTGAACATCAATATTAAAATATGTTTCGTCATCGCCGCTTTGGCTAAGTTGTGTAAGACACACGGGATTTGAACAATGTGTCTCTGATGAATGTAGTTCGAATCCTGACACGAAACACAACAAAATTTTTTCTAAAGGAATTTTAGAGAAAATGAAAAGTTATTTCGAATTGCAAAATTCAAGTGATTTCCAATATGTTCCAATAAGCTTAATTGTTCACAAAAACCAATTCGAAATTAAAAATTCCCCTAATGTTGTCTATATTTCCTAACCAAAAATATAACAACATATTGACTTTACGTTAGATATTAAGTTTCGCATTGTATGGCAACAATCAATAATGACTTTACACTCGTGACTTAGGATGTTGATTGGAATGTTGACTTAGATGTTGACGAAATATTCTCTCACCCTATGAATTCACACCTCGTAATATCTAGAAATTTAATACAAAAAATACCAAAGAAATTAAAATTATTCCTTTTTATTCATAAAAATTCCACTTGCGGCATTTAAATTTTTTGATAAAGTAATGTTTTAAAATTATTGCTATAATGCCTTTTAGCCGTTTCGTTCAAATTTATATCATTCCGATATTAATAAGAAAATTAATTATTTATATGACAGATAGTGCTAAAACTCATATAATATTTGTTTTCTAGCATCATTTTTGCATAGTTTCATTTTCTGTAAATAAAATAAGGAAAAACAAAAGCTGCTATTTCAGTCTTTTCTTATTATTATTATTTCCAACCATTTGTGATTGATCGTATAAAAATTTATAGTATGTACACCTCACGATGGTTTTTTATAGAATTAAAGTTAAGCTGAAGGTGCACACAGAATAGATTAGAAGACAATGGATTATGATGGATACCACTTAGTAGTTGTATCAAAGCCGGATGAAAAGAGAAAAAGTGTATTGGCGTGTGTGAGGAGGGTAGGGGGTTGGATACCCCCTAGTAGATATGTAATGTATAAGGGATTGTCGTGAGCCATTAAACTCAAGCAACTCAAGAAACTCAAGCAATCATTTGAATTTTTTCAAATTCAAGGAATATTTGAAGTTTTCTCTGAGGAAAACTCTTCTTCTCTTTCTACGTGTTTCGGACTGGATTAGAAACTTATTTATTAAGTGCCGCGATTCAAATCCTACGTTTATTAGTTAAGACACCACCGCAATGACTATTTCGAATTTGAAACTTGATCTTCAATTATTTTACAAATTTTTCAAACTTTTTTTAGTCCTAGTTTACATTGCTAACGAAATATTAAATAAAACTGAATGTAAAAGACAAAACGTAAGTCTTGCCAAGTGACACAAAACTAAATTTTTATTTTATGATCTTACTAGTACGTATGAGCTTAAAACACCGCGTGTGGAGCACGAACGACAGCGAGGACATCTATTACACAGACTCATACTGGGGGTCGATTCTGATCGGTTTTGACAACTTAAAGTTAAAACTCAGTTTAAAATATGTTAAAATAAAAATTTGTCTTTACTTGATTCGCACAACACAAAAACTAAACGAAAAACGTTTGTCTGGAATTATTTCATATAATTTAAATATTTTGACGTTTGACGTTTGGATATTTAATAAAATATGTTTGGTTTTATTTGTTACAACTTTTATATTTTGCGTAGTTGTTCCAATTGAATTTAATTTTTATGTGTGAATTGAATTGAAAGTGAAATTAATTATAAATAAAGTGAAATTAATTATTTAGTAAATTTAAATAACGTGAAATTACAATATATAAACTATATAAAAATCTATATAAAGTGAATCTATTTGAGTTGATAAGCAAATTCATTAAAGTGTAAGATTTTTAATTTTTCAAATAGTGTATTCTTTTCGGCTGAATTTCAATTCGGTGTTGGAACTTGTTCTACAGCCGAAAAGAATACACAAAAAGTGTTTAATATTTATCATCGCACCGTAAAAAGATTGCTTACGTATTTATATATGGATAACATTTCAGGATTACTCTATTTAATATTATAGATAAGATAACATTTCCGGATTATGGATTCTCTAAATACCCATGTTGCTTATGAACATTGGTGCGGCCAAGCTGTTTTGTACAAGCAACTTAGAAATAGGGACAATATATTTCATACAAGCACTGCATAGTAAGCCTTTTCTAAAACAAGGAAATATTTATAATATAATAAATTCTAAAATATTTTTAGCTTCCAAAAACGTTTTCGTTTCACCCAACATTTGGCATTAGCACTAATTGACGAGTTAGCAGAAATGCCAAATGTAAATGACAGTGATCCTCGTGCGATACCATTTTATCTTAAGGTAATAAATCGACTGCAAGTTAAAAAATAAATAATAATGAAATTTCTCTTTCCATTTTTAGTGTTTGGTTGCATTAAATTTTTATGCTACAGGTTGTTACCAACACAACATCCAACCATTGGTACATATAAGCCAACCATCGGTATGTCGGGCAATAAACGAAATAACGGAATTACTTCAAGATAAACTCGACAAATACATAAAATTCCCAGTTTCTGAAGAAGAAAGAGAAAGGATTGCAACAGGGTAAGTTATTTTCTAAAATTTATTACTTTTAATAAAATGTTGAGCATAAATAAACAACTGTTAAAAACTTACAGTGCAGTATATTATATATACGTATACATATTTTTTTTACAGATTCGCCAGAGAAGGAATGCCTGGTGTTATTGGAATAATAGACGGCACCCAAATTGCATTGTCTGGTGTAAAATGCAATTATGAATCGGTGTTCATGTGTCGTAAAAGATTTTATTCCCTCAATACACAAATTGTAATACCCTTCAAATTATTATAATATTATAAATTATATATATATTTCTTATTCAGATTTGCGATCACGAAGGGGTAATAAGAAATGTCAATGCACGATTTCCGGGATCATGCCACGATAGCTATGTTTGGGGGTGCAGTTTAATATTTGCATTATTAAAAAATGAATTCGTTTCGACAGATGCACAGAAATACTGGATTATTGGTAAGATTTAATAAGAATAAGTTTTATTATCCTAATTAATATTATTCTTTAGGTGATCGTGGGTACCCACTACAACCCTGGCTATTGACCTGTAGAGCTAATGCCATATCTGAAGAAGAAGTTATGTTTAACGAGGTCCATAAAAAAATGAGGAGCAAAGTAGAACGAACGATAGGAATTTTAAAAAATCGATTTAGGTTAGTAATATTACAAAACATTTGTTTATGCAAATAATTTTGAAACACTTTATCCCTAGATGCATCCTTGGAGAACGAAAATTAAGATATGATCCATTAAAAGCTAGCAAAATAATAAATGCTTGTGTTGTCCTGCACAATTTTTTAATTAAAAATAAGTTCACTGATGAATTCAGCAGATCAAATGCATCGCCTAGCTACCCAATACTGATGGCAGTACGACCTGTTCCCTTGAGAGCAAATCTATATTTACAACAAGGTCAAATAGTTAAACAAAAGGTTATACAAATGATGTATCATTAAATTTTTATTTTTGCGATTAATTTTTTTATTTATTCTTAGATATTCATATATTATAAAATCACAAATTCATTTAATAATAAATAGTATATATATACTATGTAAATAATATAAATAATATATATATATATATATATATATATATATATATATATATATATATATATATATATATATATATATATATATATATATATATATATATATATATATATATATATATATATATATATATATATATATATATATATATATATATATATATATATATATATATATATATATATATATATATATATATATATATATATATATATATATATATATATATATATATATATATATATATATATATATATATATATATATATATATATATATATATATATATATATATATATATATATATATATATATATATATATATATATATATATATATATATATATATATATATATATATATATATAAAAATAATAAATAAAAATTTATACCACAGAAAACAAATATTAAAAAAATAATTAAAGCTCATTGAATTCATACTTTAATATTAATTAAATTTCATAAATAATAATATAATATATAATAATATATATAAATAATAATATATATAAATATATAATAATATATATAAAAATAATAAATAAAAATTTATACCACAGAAAACAAATATTAAAAAAATAATTAAAGCTCATTGAATTCATACTTTAATATTAATTAAATTTCATAAATAATAATATAATATATAATAATATATATAAATAATAATATATATAAATAATAATATATATAAATATATAATAATATATATAAAAATAATAAATAAAAATTTATACCACAGAAAACAAATATTAAAAAAATAATTAAAGCTTATTGAATTCATACTTTCATAAACGTTCATAATAAATATAAAAATTTCATTTCATTTCAAGTCATAAAAATTTCAAAATAAATATAAAAAAAGTTATATATATATATATATATATATATATATATATATATATATATATATATATATATATATATATATATATATATATATATATATATATATATATATATATATATATACATATATATATTATATATATATATATATATATATATATATATATATATATATATATATATATATATATATATATATATATATATATATAAAAATAATAATATAATATATAATAATATATATAAATAATAATATATATAAATAATAATATAATATATAATAATATATATAAATATATAATAATATATATAAAAATAATAAATAAAAATTTATACCGCAGAAAACAAATATTAAAAAAATAATTAAAGCTCATTAAATTCATACTTTCATAAACGTTCATAATAAATATAAAAATTTCATTTCATTTCAAGTCATAAAAATTTCAAAATAAATATAAAAAAAAGTTAAATTATGTTTCATTAAATTCCAAAAAATAGAAATATATTTACATAAAATAATAAAAATTAATAAAAAAAATGATAAACTTAAATATAAATAAACTTATTTGTCTAAAAACTTATTAAGAGCGGCCAAAATGTTTTTACCAATTTCTTCTGTTTTTTTTATTTTTTCTATTAAATAAATAAAATAATCAATATCGTAATAAAATTCATTATATTGATACTCGAGATTATACTCGAAACACATAGTTACGTTAAAAAAAGGAGGGAATTAAAATTAAAATAAATTTATTTTTAAAGGATTATTATTATTATTATTTTTTCTGCGTCAGTTTAAGGATATAAAATTTAAAAAAAAATATACATACCACGCTCTATCGCCAGTTTTTCTATTAAATAAATAAAAGAATCAATATAGTAACAAAATTCATGATATTGATACTCGAGATATATAGTTAAAAAAAGGAAAGAATTAAAATTAAAATAAATTTCTTTTTAATTTTAATTCTTTAGCATTATTATATAGGATTATTATATACAATTAGGATTATTTTAGGATTATTATATACAGGATTATTATTATATACCTTTAGGATTATTATATACAATTTTTAAAAAAATATACATACCACGCTCTATCGCCAGTTTTTCTATTAAATAAATAAAATAATCAATATAGTATTAAATTCATGATATTGATGCTCGAGATATATAGTTAAGTTAAAAAAAGGAAAGAATTAAAATTAAAATAAATTTCTTTTTAATTTTAATTCTTTAGGATTATTATTATTAATATTTTTTCTGCGTGATTTTAAGGAAATACAATTTTTAAAAAAATATACATACCACGCTCTATCGCCAATTTTTCTATTAAATAAATAAAATAATCAATATAGTAAGAATTAAATTAAAAGTAACAATCGAATCAATAAAGGTAAAATACATACCACGCTCTAATATGAAAGCATTCTCACTTTCTTTTTTTTCAATTCCAACTCTTTGGCCCTCATATCTAGATCCCTACTTGCAAAATCATTTCTTTCATTTCGTTGCTCCTCTAATATCTGCATTGTTCTCTCTATGTGAGTAGCAGTTTGCCTTTGAACCCTTAGAGAGTGTATGCTGTTTTGGGATAACGCTGTGGAGTACATGATCCTGCCACGATTTCTTGTCCTTTCTGGCGATACCTGCACGGATGTAGGCGAAATGGGAACAAACGGCTCTCGTTCCGTTCGATCTCGTCTGGTTTGCTCTCTTCGTGTTGGCTCGCGTCGGGTTGGCTCCCGTCGGGTTGCCACTCGTCGGGTTGCCACTCGTCGGGTTGCCACTCGTCGGGTTGGAACTCGTGGTAGGAGGTTGTGTACTGGAGATCGTGGAATGGTAAGAGGTTGTGGACTGGATACACGACTGGATACAGGACTGGATACAGGATGATCCAAGGAAGGAGGCTGTTGAACAAAAGTAAGACTATCGTCTGAAAGAATCGGTTGAAAGTTATTAGGGAAAACAGAAGGAAGTTGTGGGAGGGGAGTGGGAAGGGAGTCAATAGGGAATGACCCCAAGACTGGGGAATAGGATGGGTGAGGTGGAGTTTCATTTTCCACAGAAAATATGTTTTGGGATACGATGGATTCATCTCCCAAATACACATTTTCTGCGTTAAATGCGGCACTCGAATGAAGTTCTCTTGAGGGTCCCGGAGCGCTATATATTAACTGATCAATGTCAGTTCCGGCTTCTCGGGACGCTTGGCCTTCCAATGGTACAAACCCACACGTGGCAATCACTTGCTCTTCCATTTCATCGAAAACTATACCCGATGGAGGTCCACCACCCGTACTATTAGTATAGTGGGTGGTGTATTGCAGCTTCTTCCTTATTCGCTGTTTATAGTCCACCCATGCCTATAATTGAAAAAAAATAGAACAATTAAATTTCAATTTCAATTTGTCAAATGTGTATCTTACTCTTCTATAATGCTCTCCATCTTTCTGCTGGTTAGAATTGCCCAGAATATTGCATTGATTGGCAATATCTTCCCACAATTCTCTCCTTCTCTGAACTGCGTTGTCAACTCTAAAGCGACCTTCTAGCAGGTCGCTGTGTTGATTACATAAGCTTACTAGCTGTTCTATTTGGTTATTATTTAACCGTCGTCGGCTCTACAAAAAAGACCATTAAGCTTCTCAAGAAAAAACATAATTTTTTAATGGACCGAAACTAGTAATTTAATATAATAAAACAAACATTTGCTTTAAACATATCGTTTTCTTACAAATAACATCAAATTTATAAATAAATAATATATTTTTATATTATTTTCTATTTAAACAAATTTGAAATATTAATATATTAAAATACATATATAATGGTGAAACTTACCATTTTCTTACAAAAATTAATAAAATTAATATTAGATTTAACACTTAACACTATTAGATTCAACTATTCGATTAATATTAGATTTAACACTTAATTTTTAGTGACAATGAAATTTTTTTCGGTTATTCAAAATTTCATCAAAAATTTTGTAAACAAATATTTTAACGTATCCTATTTTGGTTGAGTTAAATATTTATCAATACCAGTTGTCTAAATTGTAGAAAATTTAAATTTAACGAAAACTTAACGAAAATGTTGCCCAATGGAAAAATCTGTTTTGGAGAGTTTTTAAGAAAGTTGTCTAAAATAGATTAAAATTTGATTTAAAACATGTCAAAACCGATCAGAATCGACCCCCTGATTAATAGCACATTTTTTTTAACAATTGTTTTATCGAATGAAAAAATGTGTATGTATTCTCAAAAATTAAATGCAAACTAAATAACAAAATTTTCAAACAAACAAATACATTTTTTTCTAAATCAAAGCATTTAATTTTTTTTTTTGAAGTTTTGTTGTTGCAATGATTGTTAACCATGGCAACGAGAAATATGTTCCTTTGATTGAAAAAATTAAATTTGAATAAAATCACATAGTCTACCTGATAAAATAAGTGTTTTTGTAACTGATCCACAAAAATCACGACTTGTAATACCTGTATATAGCACCAATAATATTTTACATAGCTAATATTATTGGTGCGGTTTAATATTCGAGCATAACACCATAAAAAAAAGTTACCTTTAAGAGGAAAAAACAACCGTGTAAACATTCTGATTAGGTAATAAACCCACACATTACGAATCTATACGAATTAAAAATATTTTTTATAAAACCGGTTTTAGTTGGAAAGAACCGTTTTTTTTTCAATTTCATTGGCCGATTTATTTGAAAATAAATTTAACACAAACTAAAAAAATCAAAGAATGCCAGTATATTTTGTCAGGGTCCCTATTCCCGAACACATATTTGTCAATCGACAATATTGTCAATTTCACCAAAATGCTTAACAACATTGTTTAAAAATGGTATTCTCTTACTCATATTTGTGTCAAACAAATTATAACAAATTTTTACAAAATTATAACAGATTTTTGGTACTAGATTCGTACTTTTGACAACTAACTTTTTTTATCTTAAAAGATGCAAAATAATATAAAAATATATTTAATAAATAAATATGTTTTAATGATATTTATATAAAAATATGATTATTTAATATTATTAAAGACTTAATTTTGCGTTATAAATTAATTTTTACGCCAATCGATGAAATTTGTATAAAAAAGTCAACACACAAAACATAAAGCAAAATTGTGATTTTGACAGTAACTATATTGTTCTTGTCAGATTCACAATAGGTGCGTTCGATTTGACTGAAACAACTGAAAAAACAACAACAATTGCATTTAATTTTTCAGTTGCTTCAGTTGTTTCAGTCAAATCGAACACGGCTAATATTGTGTTGAATTTTCACCAAATTGGTGTTACATCATACGAAATTCACAATATTGTGTGAATTTACAATATTGTGATGACATTTATGTGTTCGGGAATAGGGCCCCTGCATTTGGTATAGTCTTTTAGCATCCATAAATTATGACAGAAGAACACCCAATTATGACTGAAGTTTTTTAAAGCCCCAACACGATTTTTGATTTTGATTTGATTCACACATACCTCACTTTATAGTTGCCTCTCTAACATGACAAATTCATTGGGTTTGTATAAATCTTCTATTGATTCGGAATTTATTGTACGGGATTTGTGTTGTTCATTATTTATAATTATAATTTTTAAATTATTTTTCAATTTGTTTCATTTTGCACAGCAAAACTAAAAAGTTTTTCACCTTATGTCGAAATTGTCTTTTTAAAAATTTTAAATTCAACAAAAATTTTGTTCTGTCGATTCACACACAGCCATTGAAAAATATAGACAAAATCAAGTATTAAGTAAATTATGCGCACAAGCGGGTTGAGAAGTTTTCGGAAATGCACATACATTTTTTGAATAATGCTTAATGCAAAAACAATATACATATACATAGATACAGGACATAAAGAAAGGAGAGGGCCCAAATTAATACATTCATCCTGGGAGGCATAAGAAAAAAAATTG
>CAVNZG010001409.1:0-66000 GCA_963693315.1 Diogma glabrata
CACATATTGTAATGCCTACTACACATCACATTTTATTTAAAAAAAAAAAAAAAAAATATGCTATTCCTTCCTGTGGATCAAAAGGAACATCTTAATTTTGAAAAGGAAATAAAAGATTCGTTACGAAACGATATGTGTAAAATTAGCTTACGTATTTCATATCAGTGATATATATTAGCAATTTTTACCAGATACTTTACATAGGCTTGATAAAATAGGTTGAGGAACTTTATCAAATCTTAAAACCAGTGGCAAATGCTTTGAACAAATGAATCAAATTTAGAAGCAGTTACGACATGATTTAGATTTTATTTTTGGCCATCAATTGTGATGCAAAAAATAATCAAACACGCATATTCAGCATTTTTGACTCCGTTACATTTTAAATTTAAAAAAAATTTAAATAAAATTATATTGCTTTAAAAATTCAAATTCAAAATCTTGTTGTTTTCAATAGATTTTTTTATTAAAGGTATATCGTTACAGCGAATATTCTTATAAGAATGATATCAATATCGTAATCTGTGATTTACAATCGCCAGAAACTCAATTTCTTTATTTAATCAAATCGTTTACCTGTTTTCCATAATCTTTTCAAGTTGAACTTGAACTTATCATAATTCAAATTTCTGAAGTTTACGTTAGTCAATTAAGACAACAATGCCATTAGATTGAGGTGTTAACTTTTCTTAGTCATCTTGGGACAACTATTTGAGTAGCTACTGAGAACATTCAAGAAATCTTGAGAATCTTAAACGTGGATCCTTAAGCATAGCCACAAAATCTTGATCATCTTTCCGAATATATTGAGCATTTTCAAAGAATCTTAAGAATATTTGGACGAACAGACCCTCTTCAGATAATCTAGAGAATCATGGGAATCTTGAAAATCTTTCGACGGCCCTTATTAATCTGAGAATATTTAAAACACTTTTTTTCTTTAGAGTTTTTTTCACTCCAATTACATATTTTCATTTAAAACCAAAATAAAAACGAATCTTTGTAGTATAAAACATATTTAAAACAAAAAAAAACACAAAAAAAAACAAAACAAACACAAAAAAAACTGTTTTAAACAATAAAAAACGCGTTTTAAACAAAAAAAGTTTTGTTTTGTTTATTTTAAAAAAAAACAGTGTTTTTAACCAACGCTGGGAGTGATGTTATATCACAAATTTACTGAATTAATTGTTGAATATGTGTCAATAGACACAAGGGAAGACTAGTCATCTTCTTCTCGCCGATACGAGTTTGTTATTCAATACTAGTATGTCTAGAGTATAACAAAACAGTGATCACTAGAGAAACTAATTGACTAAACCTGACTATTAAATGTATGTTTATGTAAATTTTTTGTTTTTTTATACTTCGCTAGAGTTGTAACCTAATTTTTGGTTTATATTAGCTTTGACATTTTTTGGCTAGCTCTGATGAGAATGATAATCTTTTTTAAAGTTTAAAATTTTCTCATTGATTCGAAACTAGATCGGTCGAAAATTGTATGGATTGCAAAAAGTTTCATAATTTGCACCATAATTTTTTAGATCCAGTTCTTATGGTATGATTTATATTTTACAAAAGTCAAAATTTAACTATAATAACAGAAACCGGAAACAGTTTAGATATAGTCAATCATTGAAACATCATACATGATGTGGTAAAAAGAAACGGTATCGTAGACATCTCAAAAGCATTTGATCAAATCTGGTATGCCAACCTGATCAACAAACTCGTTGCTTACAGATTTCAACGCACAGTCGTAAAACTGATTCAAAATTTCCTCACCGACCGATACATTTCTGTATCCATCGATGGCTTTTCATCTGAGTTTTAATTAATTAACGCTGGTTACCTCAAAATTCAGTTTTACCCCCCCCCCCCTCTATTCTTAATTTATATCAACGAACTGTTGAATATCAGCAATAACCCAAAAGTTTTGCAGATGATAGTACACTACACAGGTCATTCTTTCACCTATCTTCAAAGAGTGAAATGTATGAAAGAATAAATCCCACCCGGAAAAACGTTGTCATAAATGCAAACGAGGACCTAAAAAAATCGCCGATTCGATTGACAAAAATTTGTTTTGATTTCACCTAAACCCTGATTGATTGTTTGCAGTAGCCCTATTCCGGTACATCGTAAAATAGGAATTGAGAAATAAATTATAGCAATTTTTTCATAACTAGTATTCCGTGTCGCGGGAAATAACAAATTCGTATTAGAATAGTAGATTCTTGTATGAGTTTAGAATGAAGGCAATTCTTCACGAGGATGAAGTTTCTCGGAGCGAGCGTAGCGAGTGGAGGGAATCATCCGAGTGAAGAATTGCCTTCATCCTAAGCGAATACAAGATACTATTTTATCCACGACTACAAATATTTCAAATAATTTCATTCAAGTTTTCCTGTAAAAGTTTATATCGCCATATTGAAATATTTCTATGAAAAGAAAAACAAAATAAAACATGTTTGTTTATTTCATATGTTTTGTTCTTGTTTATATTACTATACCAACAAATCAAGTTTTTAATTTTGAATAAATAAAGGGGAATGAAATAAATAAAAAAGAATTTGATATATAGAAAGGAATGAATACAATTACAATGAAAGATATACGCATGGAAAGTATATATTCTTTAGTAGTCGTGGATAAAATATTTTATCCACGACTACTAAAGAATATATGCTTTCCATGCGTATGTTTTTCATTGTAATTGTATTCATTCCACAACTAGTGAATTTCATTAAAATTCTTAAACAGCTCTATAGTTTATTAAATATTCCCCTAACAAATTAAACAACAAACTTATTTTGTTTTTCGCTATCTTTGATGTTTTTATTTCAATATGGCGATATACAAATTTTTGCATGAAAACTGGAAATTAAACGAAATATTTTACAGTCGTGGATAAAATAGCATATTGTATTCGCTTAGGATGATGGCAATTCACTCGGATGATTCCCTCCACTCGTTACGCTCGTTTCGGGAAACTTCATCCTCGTGAAGAATTGCCTTCATTCTAAGCTCATACAAGAATCTACTATCTTTATTTCATTTATTGCACTTTTTTCTTAATTCCTAATTCCCAGGGAAATGCCGGAATAGGCATACAGATCAAGGGCCAAGTTCTCCAATAATATTTTAATTAGTGTGATAGTTAGTTCCCCAATCATATTTAATGTGGAAGCGTTCGTTTATTATGAGCCACAATTTCCAATTATCTACTCTGGAATGATCATAAAATGTCAATGGCAAAAACAGCATAAAAACAACTCAGTCTCCTCAATTAATGTAAAAAGTATTTCCCTTCGTATAAATTACTCCACATTTATAAGTATATTACATTCGTCCCTGTATGGAGTTAGTTGTCAAGTTTGGAGCGCTGCATCTGTTTCCATTCCGCTCTGACGCTGTTCAAAGCGTGTTATGCGAATTGTGGGTGATCGAAATTTAGCATCAAATCTTGAATTCCTACATCATCGCACTGTTGCTGATCTCGTTGTTTTTTATAAATCGACAGCGATACATACATACATACATACATACATACATACACACAAACACACATACAGACTGCCAGCTAAAAATAGTCTAAACAGCTTCAGGAGGTCATGAAACGTAAAGATATCATAAAAATTCCGATTTCTAAAATCGACCCAAAAGCAATAACTTCCCATATCGGGAAGTTAAAAAAAAAATTTGTAAAACACAAAATGAAAAATACAAAATATCTATAAAAATATGTCATTTTATTGATATGTTTGGTCAAGATACCGAAATTCCCAATAGTATTTATATTTCTAGGTTTACTGGTTTTTTAACAAAAACTTTATAAATCTCTAAATCCAAAAGCTTACCAAAAAACAACGATATAAACAACCAATTTATCTCGGTCATAGTAATTTTGGTTGTTTTTTTATCGTTGTTTTTCTTTAAAGTCGATAAGTTTATATCGACATTCATACTTTTTTACAATTAAATTATTGTCAATGTTTAAAAATGCTGTAACGATTAATTAAATTGATATTTTATTTATCTTTAAATTGAAATTTCATTAAAATTAAGAATACATGTGACATTTTATAAGTAGAATATTTAGAAATCGAGGAAAATTTAAAGCCGTCTAACCAAAACATGAATAATCTTTACTAGCTATGATAGTCTCTTATTTATTAAATTATTTACAAGTTAAATAAATAATCAAATAATAAAAAATGTTGGCTTCTCTCTTCAAAATAGTAAATATTTTGACAGATTTAGCAGGGGAAAAAAAATTTAAACGATATCTTCATATTTTTGTTGTTGTAGAACGATATTAAAAAAAACAAAGAGAAAAACAATCATGTGAATGTAGACTTAAATTCGCACACTACTTAATTTAAAAAAATGAAACTTCAACCTTCCCGCATGGAGGGATCAGTTTTTATTTCCCGCATGGAGGGATCAGTTTTTATTGTTTTGAATATTTTTTATTTTTGATCTACGGGTGTGACAGCTCCGCGTACTCCAGTCCCTACTATTGACATACGAGTTAAAGTGAGATATAACATACCACTGGATATAGCAGTGAGATATCACTAGCCAAGGTGATATCTTAGGGGTGGTGGCGGATGAACTGTATTTAGCTGTGAAATAATCCTTGATGATGAGACGCTATTGCTTCCTTGAAGAAACGAGCCTTCATATAACTATATGAGGGCTTTAATCTTCAAGAAAGACAGTGCGTCACAGGATCAAGGAATATGCAACCGGCTGGATTATTGGCAACTACATTTTTGTTTTGTTTCAGCAAATTTTTGTAAAATTTGCTATTTACTTTTATTTTCTCTATTCTATCATAAAATCTTGGCCTATGTCATATTTTGTCAGTGATAGGATTTTTTGTTTAGTTATCCATTCTTTAACAAAACATACAAAAAAAAAAACAAAAAAAGAAAGATTTACGTCCATCAACACCTTTGAACGTATGTTGTTGTGGGACCTTGGTCTTAAAAGGTTTTAATGTGTTATTGTGACACACATTGTAATTCCTACTACACAACACATTTTATTAAAAAAAAAACCTTAAAAAATATTGCTTATCCTGTATATTTTATAATCTAAGAGTCAGACAGATAACTGGATTACAATTTTGATCATGATAAACATCAAATTTATGTGGTTATGTTAAGTTACTATACTATATTTGTACGGTAATGCATTTACAATAAACTTCAATCCAATAAACATTTAACAATAAAGTCAGAAAAGGTGAACATTTATGGTGAAAAACGGGCTGCACAATAAAAACTACAAGTAACAACAGGAGAAAAAAATCGCATAACTACTAAGTCATACAAAAAAAAAGCCACACAAAAACTGAATAGAAAACCCGCATAACTTCAAAACTCGCATAAAAGGAGAATAGAGTGTATTCAAATTCAAAACATAACATTAAGTGATAGATTATATGCTGCAAAAGTAACGCCATTTTTATTTTATACTGCTGCGGCTATAAAGTAGCATTTGTTATTTTGTTATTTTTTCAAACAAATTGTATAACTATGACAACAAAACATAACAAACAGTTTCATTGGATAATGAAATTTTGAATTATTGTATAACTATGACAACAAAATAACAACTATTTCAATTGGATTATGAAATTTTGAAAAGACTGCTTTGATAAAAAAATTTTATTCATACAAACTTAAATGTTTTTTTCTCTTTTTTGGAAGTAATAATGATGAAAATTTTTTGCCTTAGTTTTATTTTAATTTAAACCAATGAAATTCTCTAAAATGTAATGACATCATTCAATTTCACCAATAAAATTTGAATTATACTAGTAACAAATATTTATACGTCTGGCCTACTGGGATATTAGAAATTATCAGTTGTAATTTTTCAAGGGCAGGTAGATAATTCGAAATAATTTTTTGCCAAAAATTTCGAAAGCAAGTATATTGATAAAAGCACGAGGGCTATTATCAATACCACTTGCTTGAGGAATTTTCCAAAAAATTATGAGAATTTTCAACGAACGAGGGGAATTCGTTTAGAAAATTTTTTGCCATTTTTCATTTCTTTATATATTTTTTATGAATTATACGTTGGCCTACTTTGATATCAGTTAATTATTTCAAAATTAGACATAATTTTTAATATCCGAGTAGGCCAGACATATAAATATTTGTAATTAGTAAAATTCAAATGTTATTGGTGAAATTGAATGATGTCATTACATTTTAGAGAATCTCATTGGTTTAAATTAAAATAAAACTAAGGCAAGAAATTTTCAGTTGTAATTTCCCAAGGGCGGTGATAATTCGAAATAATTTTTTGCCAAAAATTTCGAAAGCAAGTATATTGATAAAAGCACGAGGCCGTAAGCCGAGGGCTATTATCAATACCACTTGCTTGAGGAATTTTTCAAAAAATTATGAGAATTTATCAACGAACGAGGGGAATTCGTTTAGAAAATTTTTTGCCATTTTTTATTTCTTTATATATTTGTTATGAATTATACGTTGGCCTACTGTGATATCAGTCAATTATTTCAAAATTAGATTGATAATTTTTAATATCCCAGTAGGCCAGACGCATAAATATTTGTTATTAGTATAATTCAAATTTTATTGGTGAAATTGAATGATGTCATTACATTTTAGAGAATTTTATTGACATAATGTCAATCTCTTGTTACTTTACGCAAATAATTATTTGCGTAAAGTAAAAAGAGATTGACATTATGTTATTTGAAAGCTTACGCCAAGTGCCAACGGCAAACAGTGTTAATTATAGAATTTCATTGGTTTAAATTAAGGCAATTAGAACAATCAAAACTTCAAAAGCAATTGGACCTGACGGCATATCGGCTGTTATGCTTTAACACATTGGACCAAAGGGAGTGAGCTACCTCACAAAACACAATACATCACTAAATACTTTCCAGATACCGAATGATAGGAAAACAAACAAAATTAGCCATATTCTCAAACCCGGAAAACTCGAAGAAGAAGAAGGAAAGTCATACAGACCGATATCTAACCTATATTCCATCACAAAACTGATTGAAGCGCTCCTTTTGCCTAGAATATAAAGCTCCACACCAACATAGCTTCCAGAAGTCACAGCACTACTACCGCCCTTCACAAAATTCTAAATCACATCAGCGATGGTCTGAACCAAACACGGGCATGTGCAAGAACAATCTTAGTCGCACTTGATCTAGCGTTTGACACGGTCGCACTCCGCATACTAAACGACATCGTAAATACCAACTTGCCAGGCAGATTAAAGGTCTGGTTGTTTAACTTAAGAGGTCGTCAAACACTCAAACATATGTGGATTTTAAAAACTGTAAATCAAAAATGAGAACACTTAGAAAATGCGTAACACAAGGGGCAGTTCTCTCACGAACACTTTTCAACCTCTGCCTAAGCAGTCCACCTACACCACCAGAAGGTATAACCATCATATCATATGCAAACGATGGCCCGGTCCTTGCCACAGGAAACAATCTAGAACAACTCACTAATGAGCTGAACGAATACGTTAACTGCCTTAATGAATGGTTTAAAAACAGAAAACTGATACTATCATAGGAAAAGTCCACTACTACACTTTTCACCACTTGGACGAAGGAGGTGAATACAAAATTAAACCTCTGCATTGACAACGTGCTTCTTCCTGCAGTAAAAAATCTGACATTGCTGGGAGTAACATTCGACCTACTGTTCAAGTTCAATGCTTATGCACAACAAGTGAACTCAAAGATGAAAAGCAGAAACAATGAACTAAAAGAAAAGCAGAAACAATGCACTATCTGGAAGTTCATGGGGCAAGAACAAAAACACAAATATCACAATATACAAAGCTGTGGATAGACCCATTCTAAACTACGCTGCAATATGGACACCTCAAGTTTCTGAAATGCACTGGAAGAAGATGCAAACCACAGCTCTGAGAACCGCTACTGGATGCTACCTTGTGGTTCATAGAAACCACCTACACGAAAAATGTTTTATCTTATCGGTTCATGCACACAATGAAATGCTGTCCAAACAATACATATAGGTCTACCACAAAGAGCAACATCCATAAAATGACATCCTATTAATGGTGTCGCAATCTAGAACCAAACGGAAAACTGCTTAAACTTTTCCAAGCTGAAGATTCAAACACTATGAATATTGCAACTAAGATCCAATATTACAGATTTGTACTTAGAAATTCAAGCTTTCAAATTGAGGCATTACGATCAAATCGTCAATAACGAGGTCGGAGGAATTTTATTGTTTAACTGCGTTAGTAAGAACTTGTAAAACGTTAGAATTAAATATCTTCTAATAGCAATTCGATCAAAAAATTACATAGCTTTAGGAATAGCTGCGTCATTGCTACCTAGATGGTTATTTTGTTGTGTTTTTTCAATGTGAGATTTTAACATGAATTTTGTTTGTTTAAGTGAATGCAATATATTTTTGTCTTGCTTTCGCTTATGTAACAAATATTGTTTGTTCATTTTGACAAATAAAGGAAAAATTTATATGTGGGTATGTACACTTTATTAATTGTCTCCAAATAAGAAAATTAAGAAAAAATTTCGTGAGAAAACACAACAAAATGACCATCCAGGTGGGAGAACTGCTCATTTCGCTTTTAAATTGCCAATGAACAAGCAATTCGTTGAAACTTCCACGCGCCACATTTTCAAAACAGCCGGCATTAAGACTGTATTGCAGAAATGTAAACTTATTGTTTGAAATGAATGCACAACGGGCGCAAACAAAAACTCGAAGCGATCGATCATTAGCTGCATTTCATGAAACTGTGTGATCTGGATTCGCTTAAGTTTTACATGCAAAATCAGATCCAAATTCTCAGTTTGCATGTAAAACTTAAGCAGATCCGGATCACACGGTTTCATGAAATTCAGCTATTGTAAGATTTGCGTGGAAACATCAAACCCTCTGGGAATGCATTAATATTTCTAGCAGAAGATTTCAGGCAAATATTGGCTGCAGTTTTTCGATCAACACCAGCGGATGAAATAAATGCTTCTAAAAATGCGTGTCACTTGGCAATTCCACGTCACCGCAACATCGATGTTCCCGACCCCCTCTGATTTCGATAAAATTTCATATACAGATAGCCAATGACAAAATAAAAATACCATTTCTTTCAAAAAATCAAATTTCGCTCTAGGGATGACACAGGGTGGCGGCAAAGTTTTAGGGGTTTGCGAAACATGAGTATCTTTGAATATCGATTGCTAACGATTGACTAAACCGATTTAAGTCATTTATAGCTCATTGGAAAGGTAATTGATAGGAATACCTGTCATAAAATGAGAGTGCAGTAATGAAAATAATAGTCTATAGAGATATTTTGAGTGTATAGCATCATTACTAAATTCATTTGTCAATCTTGTTAAAAAAATATTTGTGTTGTGTTAGCAAAGAAGCTTCAAAGTGTTTTAATATAAATTTTTTTAAAACAGGAGTAAATATCATTGTTTAAAACCATTTGGTATCGGCAACTAATTTTACGCATTCATCAGGCCGAAGACTTGCAAATTTTGAAAATCCTACCCTACTTTTAATTCTGGAAGCTTGCTCTTAAACTCAACGTATGCTTCATATAACGTGCATAGCAGTAACCGTTTTTGGAGAAATATTCGTTCACTACCACGTTTTACAGATATCGTATCACGTTTACCTGACATTAATCTGCTAATGGAATCATTCGTATAAAAAATTTTCATTTCATTAATAGTTTCTTCTGGTAGTTTTTTATCGGCATTTGGAAATGATAACAGCGCTGTGGATTGGTTTATTTGATCCTTCTTGCTTTTTTCAATTAAGTGACGTGTTGCTTCTGTTCCAAATAAGTTTTGTATTTCTTGCACTTTCATATCCATTGGTAGTAGAGTTAATATTTTTCGTTTCTCCATATAATCGCCGTTTTTAAAGGACAACTTTAGGTTCTCCATAATATCTCGATAATATTTTAATTGCACTTTTATTTCATCAGAAGAATCAAGATTTTCCCCAATTAAAACATTTTGCATGTTTCTACGCAGTTGCTCTGATTTATTAAAACTGCGTCATAACGAAAGCGGTAATAGGTGAAATTTGATTAGATACAAATGGCACAATATGTTCATTTATCCGGTTAATTAGCTCATCACGTTCCATATTGACTATCGTTGGTGATGAAATAATATCTCGTATAACGCTTGGTCCGCTGATGGGCAGTGGCTGTTCCTCCAATATTTCATCACTCGCAATTGATTCTGCATCACCTGTATTTTCAGTTTTAATACCTCCAGTGGAACTGATCATTAAGAGACGAATTCTACAAGACGAACAAATCCGCTTTTGCGTACGTAAATTAAACACAAGGTTTATCGAACGTAATTTATTCTGAACTTCAGGTGTAACATTCTTTAAAGTTTTTGAACACTTGCCGATACCAAATGGTTTTAAACAATGATATTTACTCCTTATTTAAAAAAAAACTTATTTTAACTATTAAAACACTTTGAAGCTTCTTTGCTAACACAACACAAATATTTTTTTAACAAAATTGACAACTGAATTTAGTAATGATGCTATACGCTCAAAATATCTCTAAAGACTACTATTTTCATTACTGCGCTCTCATTTTATGACAGGTATTATCATTAACAGGTAACAAAGTACGATACTTGATTTTTCCATGCCTTTAAAATTAATTTCGGACAGGTATGAAAAGATAAATTATGTAAAAAGCATTGACAACCACAAATACTTAATTTGTATCCTTAAAATAGTTAAATGGTCATTAAATTATTATAAAACAAGAATTCCGGTGGGTTGAGTTAAATAGACGATTCACTGCATTGGTTAAAAAAAAATTGAAAAAAAAAACGGAAATGAAAATTTTGTAAAAATTTTATTTTTAAAACGAGAAATTATGTAACTGAGAAACTTTCGTTTTAGATTACGAACTAATTAAACATTTTTTTTCTGAAAAAAAAAATGGTAAAATTGAAGGTACCCCCAACAGCGCTATCTTTGAAATTTGTTTTTAAGTTTAACACACTTTTAAAAAATTATTAAAAAATTTTTAGTAATTTTTTTATAAGTCCTATCAACTACCTTTCCAATGAGCTATAAATGACTTAAATCGGTTTAGTCAATCGTTAGCAATCGATATTCAAAGATACTCATGTTTCGCAAACCCCTAAAACTTTGCCGCCACACTGTGTCATCCCTAGAGCGAAATTTAATTTTTTGAAAGAAATGGTATTTTTATTTTTTCATTGGCTATCTGTATATGAAATTTTATCGTATTCAGAGGGGGTAAGGTCACATGCTAGAACAAATGCTGTTGTGATGACGTGGAATTGTTCGAGAACACGAGAAAATTAAGAAAACATTTCGTGAGAAAACACAACAAAATGACCATCCAGGTGGGAGAACTGCTCATTCCGCTTTTAAATTGCCAATGAAAATGCACTTCGTTGAAACTTCTACGCGCTACATTTTCAAAGCAGCCGGTATTAAGATTGTATTGCAGAAATGTAAACTTATTGTTTGAAATGTATGCACGACGTGCGCAAACAAAACTCGAAGCCATCGATCATTGTAAGATTTGCGTGGAAACATCGAACCCTCCGGGAATGCATTTATATTTCTAGCAGAAGATTTCAGGCAAATATTCGATCAACACCAGCGGATGAAATTAATGCTTCTAAAACAAAGGTCTATCAGCAAAACGATCGATCAGCTGATATATTTTCACACCAATTGCTGAAAATTGAGAACGGAAAAGTGCCGGTTAATTTAGCCTCAGGACGAATTTCATTGCCATAACATATTGCAAAAATGTATTTCTCAATATTCAAGCCATAAGAATCACGATTGGCTGAATAAACGAGCTATTCTTAACAGCAAAAACGAATACGTTAACGATATTAACATTATTCAGTCCAATATTCAAAACGAAGCAGTTATATACAAGTCCGTAGACACTGTTGTGGATGGCAGTAGATGAAGCGTTAATTATCTAACGAATTGTTTGAATTTTCTCAATCTTCAAAGGATGCCAGGGCATGTACTGCAATTGAAAATCTACTTGAAAAATTATCATGTTGCAAAATATCATCGTCAAAGCGTTGTAACGTATGCGACTTGGAGCTAAAAACTTGATGAGCAACGTAGCAGCTTCTTAAGATGGACGGGTCTACGCCCCAGAAGCACTCGGAACTCAATTCCGACCAAGGACCATCATAACAATTTCGACGGAAGGTGCAAATCCGACGCTCCATTTATTTGGTAAAGAAGAAGCTGTCACTGGCCTCACTGCTTCAAACACTCCTCATCATGGCTCGTATTGAAAGAAATCCGGGACCAACTAAAACATTGAACTGTACAATAAAAAATGAAACAAATTTGAATAGATTTAAAAAAGAAATTATAGTGTTTATTAGCAATAATATAATAAGATCGATAATATAATAAACTATATGTGCAAGTGCAATAACAATATTCTAGTCACGTTTCTTCAAGAAACAAAATTAAATATTAGATCTAAGATTAGTGATAATATCTGTGATTATAATATTATAAGGCTGAATAGAGGGAAGGACAAAGGTGGTGGTCTTGCCTTTATCATTCACAAAAGCGTTATTTACCGTACAACCACACTTCCTGCAGTACCGGCAACTGATAAACACCAAGAACAACAAGGCATTATAATAAAATCCGGCAAACGCTAGATAATATTTATATTCCACAAGTAAGCCACTGCGATACAGCTTATGAATCGTCCATAGGACTTTTTTTTTACACCAAAGACTGCCTAATTCTCGGAGATGAGAACGCGCACCATGAGCTGTGGCACTCACACCTAAACACTGATCCACGAGGTGAAAGCATTGCTGATCAAATCGACGGCTCTAATTTTGGAGTCCTCAACGAACCACAACCAACAAGGGTAACAAACAACTCATACTCTTCTCCAGATATCTCCCTTGCCAGTATGTCACTAATGCCAATTGCAGGAGAACTGAAATTGCATTGGGATCAGACCACGTGCCGATCATAATCACCTTAAGCCGTTCCATAAAACAAATAAATTCCGAAAAGAAGCCATATATTAATTTTAACAAAGCTGACTGGGAAAACTTTACAAATTTTACCGAAATTGAATTCAGTAAGCAATTTTTACCACTTAACGCCCTCTCTGGGGAAAAACAATTCAGAGAAATTTGACAGGCTAGCGCTCACTACATTCAAGCTGGCAGAATTCAAAAGCTAAAACCAAAATTTCCACATGAAGCGTCTGTGCTTTCTACTCAAAGAGATGACATCCGTAAAGCAGATCCAGACGACTCCAGAATTCCGGACCTGAACAAGCGAATTAACAAGTTGGTCACGGATCAAAAAAGAAATAAATGGAGAGAGAGAGTGAGTAAATCAAGCCTGGGTACCAGCAAAAGTCTTTGGAAGGTCATTAAGGGCCTAACTCATCCTCGACAACCACAAAATAATTGCATGATCTCCTTCGACAATATCCCAATCGAAAACCACAGGAAATGCGCAAACAAATTTAACATTCAGTTTACAGAAAATCAGCGTAAACACAAGAAAGAGACCAGATCAGTGTTGAGACACGTGCGCAAACTTAACACTGACAACTTGGAGGATATCATATTTTCCGAAGAGGTGGAGAATGTAATAAGGAAAATTAAGACACCAAAAGCTATAGGACCCGACGGCATCTCAGCCATCATGCTCAAACACATCGGACCCAAAGTATTGAACTTCCTCACTACTACACTTAATACATCTTTAAATACTCTACAGATCCCAAGTATCTGGAAAACGGCCAGAATCAGCCCCCATTTTGAAACCAGGAAAACTAAAGAAAAGGGAGAGTCTTACAGACCAATATCCATCCTTTCGGTCGCAAAACTTATCGAAGCACTTCTGCTCCTTCAGTTGACAAGATCCTGCAATTTGGCGCGACACCAAAATGGTTTCCGGCGAGCACACAGTACAACCACCGCACTACACAGAATACAAAACCAGATCAGTGATCGTCTGAATCAAAAAACAACCATGCGCTAGAACAATTTTAGTTGCACTTGACCTGTCACAAAAGCATTCGACACAGTGTCGCACGCTGCTCTATTGGATGATATCTTCAATACTAATTTGCCATGTTTAATGAAGCGCTGGTTGTGCAATTACCTCAGAGGTCGCCAAACATACGTTGAGTTCCGTAACTGCAATTTCAAAATGAGAGTGCTAAGACAAGGAGTTCCTCAAGACGGAGTTCTCTCACCGTCATTATTCAATCTCTAACTAAGCAGTTTGCCTACCCCACCAGAAGGAATAACTATCACGTCATATGAAGACGACTGCACAGAGCTTGCAACAGGAAATAACCAGCAACAACTCACAAATATCCTGAATACCTTAATATTCTGAATAATTGGTTGAATACCAGAAAACTAAAACTTTCCACTGAAAAGTCCACTTCTACACTTTTCACCACATGGACGAAGGAGGTAAATTCAACACTAAGCATTTGCATAGACAACATACTTATTCCTACAGCAAAAAATCCGAGACGGTTGGGTGTAACATTCGACCCACTGCTTAAATTTAATCATTCACAACAAATAAACTCAAGATTGAAAAACAGGAATAACGCATTTAAAGCACTAGCGGGTAGTCATGGGGCAAACATAAAAACACGATCATAACAACGTACAAAACAATAAGAAGACCCCTTTCAAATTATTATGCCCATATGAACCCTCCAAGTTGCCAACACTCACTGGAATAAGTTACAAACAACACAAAATGCTGCCTTGCGAACCGCAACTGGATGTCACCTGATGGCCAACCGAGATCACTTGCACAAGGGAAGTAACATATTGCCGGTCCGTGAACATAATGAAATGCTAACCAAACAATATCCATTGGCCTGTAACAAAGAGCAACATCAAACAATTAGCAACAATTAAACGAGCAACAATTTAAAAGATTGCAATTGCCAATTCGATTGGTATTTGCCGTCACCATCAATAAGCTCAGGACTAAGCTTTAAAATTGTACAAACCAGATCAATGGATCAACAAAAAAATATTGTATATCCATCCACAAGCATTGTGAAAATAATTAATAATAAACATATTAGAAACGTGTGTTCTCTTTCCTTTGTTGTCCATTTGAGTAGACTGAGTCACAGCAACGCTTTACCGAGGTGTTTGTAAACTTACAAAAAATTATGTCACAATTTTAATGGGAATATACCTTAAACTAATATGCAATAGCAGGCAAATTCTCGCCAACGTTGCTTCAACACAATCAAAAACAGCAGCATACCAACAAACAACAATAGTACATCGCAACCAGTACCAGACCCAGTTGTTTTCGGAGCGTAAAGTTTAAAGAAATCACACATTTTATGAATAGATACAGCATTCAAGTAACCATATAGGAGACAAAACTAAAAAATTGCTGAGAATTGCATTGTCAAAAATCGCAACAAAAGTACAGGTGGAGATCTTTTAATCATTATTCACCACGATCTTAGCTACCGCTTAATTAACGAATTACTCTACTTAAGCAGTTTACCTACTCCAGCAGAAGGTATAACCATCATAGCATATACTGACGACTGCACAGTTTTTGCCGCAGGATAGCAATCTGGTACAACTCACCAAAATGTTGAACGAATACCTTAGCTCCCTTAGAAGCAGAAAGCTGATATTATCGTCAGAAAAATCCACTACCACACTTTTCGCAGCTTGGACGAAGGAGGTGAACACAAAACTAAACAACGTAATTAAAAATAGCTAACTTAAAAATGCGACATTGCTGGGAGTAACATTCGACCCACTAGAAATCGCTAGTTGGAAGTTCATGGGGCAAGGACAAAAACACAACTTACAAAGCTATAGGTGCAAACCTCACAAAACGCAGCTTTGAGAACCGCTACTGGATGGCTCCTTATGGCTCATGGAGACCACCTACATGAGAAACGTAATATTTTGCCGGTCCGTGAACACAATCAGATGCTATCGAAACAATATACATGGGCCTGCCACAAAGAGCATCATCCATGCAAAGACATCCTGTTAATGCCGTCACCACCTAGAACCACAAGGAAAATTGCTAAGCTCTTTCAAACTGATGTTAGAGAAGATCCAAAAACCAGAAGTATCGATGAGCTTACATATAGAAGTGGTTTAAAAAGGCTTCACACTAAGGCTGTAGAAGAAACAATAAACAACTACGTACATAATCGAGTTCTGAATGAAAAACCACCACAAGTTGCTGCAGAAGACAACCAATTGCTTCGCAGTACTAGATGCATTCTAGCGCAACTACTAATAATTACATGAACCGAATCGATCCCCAAATTATTGATAAGTGTCTCGCATGTTGCTCCACATGATGTTGACCACCTATTTACATAAAAAACCACTGAAAAGGGTCATTAGGCATCGATGACACTAAGATAGTTTACAAGCTGCTAGTTGGCGAGTTTAAAAGCTGGCGAAAAGACCTAACTAACTCTGTTAGTAAAGTCTGCTAGTAAACTCGCTGATTAGTAGATTTAAACCTGTCTTAGTGTAAACTGACCAAACGTCGCACGTTGCATGGGAACGTCTCACATTAGCGATATGTTGAACGTTGTCAAACGAAACAAATATTTGCTCTACAATTTTTTCCGCATTATCGAAATCATCAAAACCTGAGACATAAGTATAGTTTTGTAATATCTTATTGAAAGCAATGGTTTAATTTGGTTTCAGTTTTTTTTTACATTTTATATGCTAGCCATGTTTGATTTGACCGAAGAAACTGAAACAACTGAAAAATTGTATCAATTATTCCAACTTATTTTTAGTTTATTCAGCTCCTGTTATTTGTTGATTTAACTGTGGAGAGGAAGAACCAGGTAGCGCAAATTGTTTTACTGAAATAGTCTTTTAATTTAACTATAATTTTCTCATTATTTATAAATGCCTTTTCTCAATAGAACTTTATGCTTAAAAATGTTTATTGTACTACCTGTAGGAGCGATTTGCAATTAACAGATATCAAAAGAAATATAGACATAGATAAACATAAAAAAGCGTGTCTACCAGCTGAAATTTATACAATCTAGATAGCATCAACCCAATTGATGGAAAATCTAACGCTATTTAAAGTAGTTCAAACATTCAATAGTTTGAAAGAAAATCTTCATAAAATACTAAATTCAGGATATTTATAAAATACTAAATTCAGGAGATTTAGCATCCGCTATAAGAAACGTAAAACAAAACATATTGGAAAAACTGTATTTGTGACGTATGTGGATATATATATCTTATTTAACATTTACAAAAATGGACATTCCAGTTTGATGAAATCAAAGTATTAGTCTAAGTCCTTCCACAATTGCAAATTAATTGGGTTGTTCAACAGAACCACTTTAAACTTATACATACAAAGTATTTAACTAAGTCCTTCCACAATTGCAAATTAATTGGGATGTTCAGCAGAACCACTTTAAACTTATACATAAAAATATTTCGAATAACGAAATAAATGAAAATCAATTGTATGATGAAATCATTTATAAAAAATATGTGAGTCGAGAGAGGAAAAGCTTAAGAATTGGCACGATGAGTCTATTTCTAATCTAGCGATGGGTAGATTTTTTATACACTTTAAAAAATCATACATTTTCTATGAAAATGTTGCAAGGATGGTTGAGTATGCATGCCCTTTGTTTACCAGAAACCAATGCGTCTAATGAGAGACCTAACTTAATAAAAGTAGACACTTATGGAGTTAAACAGCATTTATATTTATTATTTATATTAGCGAATTCTTTTTGACTGCTCCAAACAAGTTCCAATACCGAATTATGAAAATTTGTATTGTTTTGGATGCAGTGCAATACAAAAATTATAAATTTCGGTATCGGATTTTGTTCGGTACAGTCGAAAAGTATTCGCTAGTATTGATATATATTGTCCCTCTTCATTATAAAAACGACATCATTTGACCGTCCCGCGATCTTGCGATAGAAATTTCTAATTTATTAGTATTTTTAGGAATTGATTCATTTTGTTCCACATTTGTGCGATTAGGCTCTGGTCCGCTTTTTTAGTGTCATCGTGGCTTTAGAAATACTGAAATAACACGATAAAACTTTAAAATATTGTGCCGAAGTTTTGTGTACATGTGATTTGCCGATCTTTTTAGTACAAGTGCATCTTATTAAACAAAACAAGGCTTTCTTAATCTAAAACGGAAAAGATCTAATCATTTATACGTTATTACATTTATACTTATAAAACTCTGGAACAGTTATCATTGCGCCAGAATGAACTTCATTTCCTCAATATATTCAACAATCTGAAATAGACCACTAATAAAGAGGACATTTACTCACCATTTAAAATATTCTATGAAGCACAGTCAGCTCCAGAAGGTCATTACAATACAAGTTAAGGAATGAATCTTCGTTTGGTTAATTTTAATAGAACGGCTGTAAATACAAAAAATACAGTAAAATATTTTAAAAAAACATTTGTTTTATTTATTAAAAATTTAAGCTTAAAATTTTTGGGTTAACCACCATTTTTAATCGATGGTTAATTGCTGAATGAATATTTTGAGGAAATGAAGAAATGTGAAGGGTTTTTTGCAAGTTTGTGTAATACCAGAATAATAAGTATTGTAACAATATGTAAGGTTTTAGTTTTAAATTTTGTAAAATTTATTAATATTATGCAATAACTCTATGATGCAGTACATACTCGTTTTGTTTTGATAAGGATAATATGTAAATGCAATACCTCAGTATCCTAAAACTATAGATGGAGAAAATCAAAATTACATTTTTATTAAATTAATTACACTATTGTCTAGAATGTTCGAAGTTAGCCAATCATAAGCTGGACAAATTTTCAATTGAATGTTAGTGGAAGCGGGAACCATTTAGAATATGAATCATATATTTTTTTACATGAAACAGAGTTAAATATATGTAATTAAGTTATTTCGTTATTTATTTGGCATCATTTCATTAAAATTTTACCTCCCAAACATGGCGGGCGGAATTTTAAAGATTTTTTGTATTGAACAAAATTAATAGGTCATATTTGGCCTGTATATAAAAATTTCCATATAATTTTAATACGAAAATATTTCTAATAATTTTTAAAAGTAATTGTGCTTCATTTACCTGTGTTTTTTAGAGTTATCCGCATAAAAAACGGGAAAAAACACGGGGTAAAACAACACAAGCCTGTGTTATTACACAGGCTTCACTTTTTGACCTATGGCAGGCGTCCTCTACAAAAAAAAATTGTTTTCTATAGGGAAATTTTTTATATACAAATATTTCACATTATTTTGTCCTTTTCACAATAAATGTTCATCACATTTGCCATTAAAAACATTTAAATTTTCATCACAACTATTTTATTAAGCCGATGATTCTATAATTTCATGAATAATCCAGATTATTTCTTGATTCACGTACTAGATGCACAAAAAATGGCGACAAAGGCCTTTAACATAACATATACTAACACAATCAACATGAATACATTCTTATTCTCCAATGAGAAATTAAATCCAAACGGAAAGCGCGTACTAGTAAAGAAAGTTTAATTCTTTTTTTAATTAAAGTATAAATTCACTAAATAAAACTAGGTATTTGTTATTGGAAAATCTTTTTATTTTTTAACTTCAGTTACTTACACTTTATTTTAATTAAACACATCGTAACATTAGTACATACAACTTTCAAACTAAACCCATATACTATTATTAAAATCACATAACTATAGCGATATAAATTGTTTTAATATTGAAATAATTAATAAACTTAAGTTTTCGAGTTATAACTAATAATTATTGTTACTTTATTTAATTTAGAATTGTTAACAATTATTTCATAAAACTGCGGCAGTGTTTTTAGAGCGGCACGTCACCATCACCATTAAATAAATTTTGTATTTTTGGACACGCTCACAAATATGGGAGAAAAACAAATTTGTCTGGTATTGAGTTAAAAATATAGATGGCAGTGTTTTCTAGAAATTAATTTTTCACTTTACTAAATTGACATTTATTATTCATAAAACATTCCACATTTCTTCAAATGCACTACAAATTTTGCTACAAGTTAAAGCGGCTGATAAAGGATAATTGCTGATGGAAAAGTATTCCTCAATATAGTCAGCCTTTATACTTCCATGGGCAAATGAACCGATCACAATTGTAATTGGTTCCGAATCCTTTGGAACTAGCTCTCTACAATTAGAAATCATCTTTCCAGTGAACGATGTACCAAATTTTTTACATCCAACTGGTAAATGGTTAGTGATTGGATTTTTAATAACTTTTAATAATTTAACTGTGCTTTTTCCAGCGTGAATAGAAAATTTATGTAGTAATTGAACTGAAATAAAAATTCTATTATTGAAAAACAATTTTCAGTGATTATTAAATTATACCCATTAAACCAGCAAATCTTTTGAATGTTCTTGGAATTCTTGTTTGCGGGTTAATTTCGATCAAAACATTTTGTTCCGTTCTTATGTAGACTTGCAGAAGTCCAGCTCTATTCAGAGGTGAATCGTTTAACATTAAAAGCGATTGATGAGTTATATCTGGTCGACAAGTACCAGGATCACGATTGTTTCGTTTTAATATATTAGCATGATCATCACAGTTTAATAATTCAAATTCATTGCCCACTTTAACAGTTTCTAATTGTGCTCCTTCTAAAATTATTATTAACCGCTTGTCGTTTATTCGTATATGACTTCGTGCTAATTGCTTCACTGGTATGCTAAATTCACCTTCTTCCTCCTTAGTTTGAATAATTTTTTCAATATAACCACTAGCCGGTTTTGTTATTTTAGAAGGGGCTTCGACAAATTTTCGCGTTGCCTTTCGTTTTTTCTCTTTTGCCATTTTAAAATGTAAAATTTAAATAAACAAACTGCTATTTTGCTGATACTTTGACGTTTAAACTAACATAACATGTGAGAAGTAAAACTCTCGATATATTATATCTCGATAACTCTCGATACCCTACAGACCGACGGTCGGACAGATTTGGTTGGATTGGATGTAAAATCGGATAGTGTGTATGCATGGCTTTCCATAAAATTAAGTTGGATGTGTCGGATGGAAATTCCATGCGACCGTCCGACCAACCAAACAAATTGGGTGTCGTGATAAAATATCACATGAAAAAATCCCACACGAAATAATATCACGTCGAAAATATCACAGCGAAAAAATCACACTATACGAAAATATCACACCACAAAAATATCACATCACGAAAATATCACATCCTAAAATCACACGCGAAAAAATAACACATCCTAAAATCACACGCGAGAAAATATCACATCCTAAAATCACACGCGAAAAAATATCACATCCCAAAATCACACGGGAAAAATATCATATCCTAAAATCACACGCGTAAAAATATCACTTTCTTAAGGCTCGTCTCCACTAGCCGCGCTGAACGTTTGCTAAAACAGGGCATTCACATGCAACAGAAACAGAATTTCATACAAATTTGACTGTAAAAAATTCTATTGCTGTAAAATTTGTATGAAATTCTGTTTCTGTTTTATGTGAATTTCAGCCTTAACGTTTGCAAACATATATTTGTTTAGTGGAGAAATGAAATATGAGCACGAACAAACATTTGCTAACAATTGATGTTAAAAAACATGATGTTTTTGCATGTTTGTGCTTCATAATATGAAGTGCAGACAAAAATCTGTCTCCACTTCATATTATTTAGGAACTAGATCTGCCATGCATATATTGTCTGTCATTGATAATTAAATTTGATTTTGGTTTTAAGTGAAAATTTAGAATAAAACAAAAAATACATTTTGTTAAAATATTAAAAAATTGTGTATTTGGTTTAAAGATGATTTTATCAATTTGTTTGGCAAGTAAAAGCTGTCAAAGTTTTTATTTTAACATTTTCGGCACTTCAACAAATGTTAGCACTTAGCAAGCATTTGTTTTCAGAAAGGTAGTTTGGTTCATAGACATATTGTTAGCAAACGTTAGTAAACATTAGCAAACGTTTGTTGTTTGTATTCGTGCAGTGGAGAGTAGATCTACTCGATCTCAGTGGAGACTAACTTAAAATCGCACGCGAAAAAATCACAGGCGTAAAAATATCACACCCTAAAATCACACGCGAAAACATATTATGGAAAACATTTGTAACAACCATTGAGATTTGAGACACAATCTTTCATATGAAACCGTATTTGACCTAGTAAAAACGTTTTGAACGATTTCACGTCATAGCCCTATCAAACAAATGATTCCCACTTAATTTATTTTGGATCCCAAATGATTTAAGCAATACTCAAATTTTAGATCGAAAACATTTATAGTTTACAAGATAGCGAACGGTAACAGACAGACACGCAGTATTAAAGGAATCCTAAAATAAATTGATTGCATTTTTTCACAATTATGTATTTTTATTATTTTGATTTCTTATATGCACCATATACATGAGCAATTCTTCGATCACGACTGTAATTTGTAAAAATATTTGCTATTCTTCTGCCGCAGTGATATCTCCAAAACTAGAGATCGAAACTACGCATTTCTGCAATACTCAAAAATTGTAATATTTCTGTATTTTTTTTGTGTTATTATTTTTTCGCGTGTGATTTTAGGATGTGATATTTTTTCGCGTGGGATTTTAGGATGTGATATTTTTTCGCGTGTGATTTTAGGATGTGATATTTTCGAGATGTGATATTTTCGTGATGTGATATTTTCGTATAGTGTGATTTTTTCGCTGTGATATTTTCGACGTGATATTCTTTCGTGTGGGATTTTTTCGTGTGATATTTTAACATAGAACCACAAATTGGATGGTGTGTATTATTGGTGGACGATTTTAATTTTAATTTTTTAATATGTATTTTATATATTGTTATGAAGTATTTTGGTATATATATGAATTAATAAATTGAATTTGTTAAGCAAAAACCAAAACGAAGTATCAAAATCGGATGTTAAGTTGTATCGGCTGGAGATAACATCCAATTTGGTCGTCCGACTAAAGCCGTGCATTCACATAAAACAGAAACAGAAACCGAATTTCATACAAATTTGACAGCAACAGAAACAGAAACCTAATTTAGAAACAGAAACAGAAACTGAAAATTCGTCTGTTTTGTCTGGACCAGAAACAATTAAAATTTAATTGTTTCTGGTCCAGAAACTGTCACGTGGCCATATTATTTTAAATTTATGTAACGGGATTGTACATTATTTTAAGAAATAAATATTTAGTCAAAAATAATTTACGTTGAATTTAGCTCGATTTTTTTTTATGGATATTATTATGTGCGATAACGAAAAAAATAAATTTCTTCTTCACTATACATTACAAAATTGTGTTATTTTTTTATTTATATGAATGAAAAATAAAATACACAGTTTATTGAATTACAATATTTTTTTTATATTAATATAATTTTTTCAATTTTAATTTTGTTAAATATATATGGATTGGGTTAAATATATATATTTTAATTTTGGCATATATAATATAATATGACAGCTGCCATCTTAAAATTCGGTTTCTGTTTCTGTTTTGTTATTCACCACCGTCAACCGACCACCATAACTAATATTAATGGTGATTGATCTTCTGTCAAATCGTTTTTTTGTTTGTTTGTTTTCCTTTATTTCTCTGAGAGAGAAACCGGTTTGTCTTCCCAAAGACGTGCATAAATTTTTCATTTGATTCAAAATTGTACAATTATTGCGAGTTTCTTTTAAATCTATAAGAAAAAAACCTACCACAAAAAAATAATAGTTTCTCCCTCACTGCTACTATATAAAAAGAAATAAGAAAAATGACAGATTAGGATTTGATTCTAACCAAATATATAAATTTTAATCTTTTATCTATTAAAAATAAACTACACAATAATGAAAAGTTGGTCGCCAGCTAGTTTTCATAATATACTTTCAGGATGTATACATAACTTAAATATTTGCACATTTGCATTATAAAATAATAAAATGTTCACTATTATAAAATCACTGGAAATAACACAATAAATGTAAAATACTCTCGTAATTATTTTCATTCATTTTATAAAAATTAGCACAACTAAAAATAATAGATTGTACTTTTTGTTTCGTTTTAAATTATTTAATTGTTTTTAATTTATAATTTAATACAATAGTTGGTTGTTGTAAATAAACAGAAATGCAAATGGCGAAATGAGAAATTGAATATGACATTTTAGCAAACACGATTTCTTATGTCTCTCTTCATACGATTTTAAAGTTATGTTCTCTCTATATTTATATATACTCTAAGACCACCGTCAACCAAATTAGAAACAGAAACAGAAACTGAAAATTTTCAGTTTCTGTTTCTGTTTCTGTTTTATGTGAATGCACGGCTTTAAGGCGCTTAAGCGTGTTCCCAACGAATTTCGTTTTTACAGGAGAAAGTTTCTACAGCTTTTCCATAAGAAGACTACACTACTATTCTATCTCGATTCCATCTATAAAATTTAATGTCGTTTGATTGCTTAATTTGCCATCTTTTTACAAGTTTTAGTAAAGTGAACTTGTGGCGCTGATTATATTTGAATTTAAAAAATATCAAACGTAGAAAAAAGCAAAATAGCACTTGTTTATTCAAAACCAATGTCGAATTCTTTTCACCCAAATCCATAAAAAAAAATTGATGTAAATCAAAAATTTTGTTCTTTTCAACCAAAAACATCAACTTTTTTTCCGATTTACATCAAAAAAAAAAAATGTGCATGTTTTCGTAAATTTTTTTGACATTACTAATGTCGAATTCTTTTCACCCAAATCCATAAAAAAAATTGATGTAAATCAAAAATTTTGTTCTTTTCACCCAAAAACATCAACTTTTTTTCCGATTTACATCAAAAAAAAATGTGCATTTTTTCGTAAATTTTTTGACATTACTTCAACAAAGAAAATTTAAACATTTTGTTAACGACAATTTTTATATAACTATGAATTGTTTAATTTTGAAGAATTAATTATTGTGTTTTGTATTATATATATACAATATAATGTAAGTAACATTTAATAAAATAACTCCTAATAAATAAAAAAAACTCTAAAATGGATTTATTAGAATTAAAATATTATATTTCATTCGATGGATGAAAAAAGACGCATCATAGAAAAAAACGAAGACGCTTTTCTCTAAAATGTAGTAATTTAAATTGAAAACAAATATAAATGAATAAAACAAAACTATTTTATTTACAAATTAATTGAAACTAATATAAATATTTCAATACGCAATTGCAGCATATGCTATTATACGAAATTTTTCAAATTCAAAAGTAGACAACCGCCATTTAAATATCACCAATCCAAACATATTTCACAACCATTTTTGTTTTATGTTCTTTTCAGACCCGAATTTATAAATTGATTTAGAAAAGTGAAAAGAACACCACATTATATCAACAAAGAAAAATTAACAAATAAACGTTTTGTTAACGACAATTTTTATATAACTATGAATTGTTTAATTTTGAAGAATTAATTATTGTGTTTTGTCTTATATATATACAATATAATGTAACTAACATTTAATAAAATGACTCCTAATAAAAAAAAAACTCTAAAATGGATTTATTAGAATCAAAATATTATATTTCATTGGGAGGATAAAAAAGATGCATCATAGAAAAAAAGTAGGGTCTGCGTACCAGACGGTGGAAGTTATACTTCTTTGGCCATTCGCTCGCACACACGCACACAGACAGACAGATAGGATACATTAAAAAAATAACTAAAAAAAAAAACCAAAATATTATTCAAAAATAAAAAAAATATTATTCAAAAAAAAAATATTATTCAAAAGAAAAAAATATTATACAAAAAAAAAAAATATCGTTCAAAAAAAAACATATTATTCAAAAAATAAATAAAAAAAAAATATTATTCAAAAAAACAATTATTATTCAAAAAGTATAAGAACGTATCATCGTCGATTTTTCTTAGTTTTCTTAGTCAAAAAAATAAAAAAAAAAATATTCAAAAAAAAAAAAATATTATCCAAAAAGAAAAAAAAAATATTATTCAAAAAACTAATAATAATTAATTACTAGAAGGTACCCGCTCGGCGATGCCCGTGCTTCCCAGATAAAGTGGTTGAAAACTGTTTTTTTTAAGTAAATTCTCCTATAGTTTTTTTTCATGTCATTTAATTTAACTTATTTTATTAGTAAAGTAATATGTATATAAAAAGTTTGAAAAAAATGTAATAGTATCATTTTACAGTCAGCAAAAGCCATTAAGTAAATGTCTCTAAAGCTATAGATAAAATATGGAGGGGCTGAAATCTCACAGCTCTGAGATATCAAGACTTCGGTCTGGGCTAAGGATTTTGATATAGTTTTCGGCAAAAAACTTTTATGAGGAGACATGGTTTTTAGTTTTGGGCAGCGATGTATATCAAACAAAACTCTTTGTTAAAGTACTAGTATTTTTTATCTCTGTTTAAAAATTTATTACAAAACTAACACGAAACATCAATACGTTGCCGGAAAATTATAATCAAAATTCCAAAAATATTGTTAAATTAAATAAAACCAAACTTTTTCAAAATTCCAAAAATATTCCAAAAATTAGAATAATATCAAATATTTAAATTTTTTCTAAATTCCAATAATATTTCAAAAATTCTTAAAAATTCAAACTTTTTCCAACATTCTAAATATATTGCAAAAATTATTACAAAATCAAAAATTGAAAATTTTTTCAAAATTCCAAAAATTATCATAATATCAAAAATTAAAAATTTTCCAAAATTCTAAAAATATTCCAAAAATTCTTACAAAATCAAAAATTAAAACTTTTGCCGAAATTCTAAAAATATTGTAAAAATTATTACAAAATCAAAAATACAAACTTTTTCAAAATTCCAAAAATATTTCCAAAACTATAACAAATTCAAAAATTTCCATGTCCAATTTCATTTTAAATTACATTTACGTCATAAAAACAGCTACATTTTCTTCCAAAAAATTGGCTAAAAAAATAAATGAAATCATTTTTTGACACACTAGACATTATTGTTTGACAAACTTATAATGCCATAATTCTCTATAATAATAATAAAATATCATGTCACAAATCATTAATTTTATTTTTTTGTAAAAAATTGGGTAAAAAATAAATAAAAACCGTTCTTTTGACACACTTGACAACATGTTTTGACAAACTTATAATGCCATAATTCTCAATAATAATAATAAAATTTCATTTCAAAGAAACAATTTTATTTTTTTCCAAAAAATTGGGTAAAAAACTAATTAAAAATCTTTTGACACACTTGACAACATTTTTCTGATAAACTTATGATGCCATAATTCTCAATAATAATAATAAAATTTCATTTCAAACCAACAATTTTCTTGTTTTCCAAAAAATTGGGTAAAAAAATAAATAAAAATCTTTCTTTTGACACACTTGACAACATTTTTTTGACAAACTTATAATGCCATAATTCTCAATAATAATAATAAAACTTCATTTCAAAACAAACAATTAATTTTATTTTTTTTCCAAAAAATTAGGTAAAAAAATAAATAAAAATCTTTCTTTTGACACACTTGACAACATTTTTTTGACAAACTTATAATGCAATAATCTAGATTTTGGTCTCACATACCAATCCCGACCATCAAGATTTCTCCAAATTTAATGTTCCTACTCGTAATCACTTAAAATGAACGTTTTTTAAGCAAAAAATATGCAAATTTCCTTGTTTTGACACCTTTTTGATTTTTTTGACACACTTCCGGTACAGTTATCGAACACATCGTCCTTTCGGCTCTTCCTATTAAGTAAACCTATTTTTAGAAAAAAAAATTTTTCAAATCCGTCCAGCGGTTTTCTAGATTTCGTCGGTTGTGACGGCCGGCCGGCCGACAGACAGACATACATTTTTTTTTTTTGCTTTTTTAGAATCAGGAGGTCCTAAAACGTCGAGAAATGTCAAAAAAAGTGGGGGTAAGAATTTCACTTTGAGCTCATGAATGTAATACTTAGGTCTTTCAGACCGAAGTAATTTACATGTTAAATGTATGTTAAAATTAAAACACATTGACAGACAAATAATAATTAAATAATTTTTATAAATGTAGATGGCAAAAGATTAAGGTTAGAAAAAAGTTAAAATTTTATTCCAAAGATTTAATTCAAATAATTCAATGTGTCACGAACAATTAGGTAAGCGTAAATATATTTGTTTATTGGATGTCACAATTGTCAATTACTTACTCCGAAACCACCGTACTCGTCATACAAAATAGGTACTGTAATGAAGTGCCTCTCAAGATGATAATGGGAGGGGCTTAGCAGGATGCGTACCTAGTTTTGATGTATTGCCGTTCGACTTAGTCTCAATCATCGTGGATAGGAGATAGTATAAACCTGCTGCTTCAGCACAAATGCAGAAATGTACGCAATTTTCAAAATAGGTCAGAAATGGAAACAAATACAAGTGCGAAAATGAGACTCTGGCGACCCCCTTCTACGAAAGAACCACGGTCGGCACGTTCAACCCCTCATTCACTCACCTACGCCCACACACACGAACACACACATCCACACCCCTATATCAAAAGAGTGATAAAAAAAAACAATCAATTACACTCACCCATGGTTATATCCTCCTGGCCTCCAATCAGACTTAATTCAGCCCTCCATCAGCGCTGCCGCATTGATTACGTTGAAAATAGATGGTTGCAATTTGTAGTCGTATACGATGAATCAGTTTGCAATTACCTCTGGTCACGTTGGAAATCAGAAACGTTGAGTAAACTTGCAATCATCCGCGTTGAATAAGGTTGTACTTATAACTGTTGATTAAAATGTTAAGTAAAAACGTTAAATAAACTTGCAATCATCAGCATTGAATACTTATAAACGTTGAATAAAATGATAAGTAGAAACGTTAAACAAACTTGCAATCATCAGCGTTGAAATAATGTTGTACTTATAACCGTTGATTAAAATGTTAAGTAAAAACGTTAAATAAACTTGCAATCATCAGCATTGAATACTTATAAGCGTTGAATAAAATGATAAGTAGAAACGTTAAACAAACTTGCAATCATCAGCGTTGAAATAATTTTGTAGAATAAACGTTAAGTAGACACGTTAGATAAACGTGCAATCAAAAGGCGTTGGATAATTTTGTACTTATAAACGTTGAACAAAATGTTAAGTTGAAACGTTAAATAAACTTGCAATCATCAGCGTTGCATACTTATAAGCGTTGAAAATTTCTATGTAACAATTTGTAGAACTGATCGATGAATAAACTTGCAACTATAGTCGAAAAAGTTGAAACTACAATGCTATAATATGTTGAACTAACTTGCAATTAAAGCCGGATACGTTGAAAATACAATGCAATAAATTATTGCATAAATTTGTGAATATAGTTGAATCCGTTGAAACCACCAGGCGACAGTTTGCACAAAAAAAACGTTGTATAATTTACCGTGATGATGCAAATAATGTATCAAAACCTCGGTATCAGAGTTGAAATGAATGCCGGAACTATTGTACCAACATACGTGGCCAAAACTTGATATGATAATACAAATGTTGTGGGCGACTTCGTGGTAAACTTTGGCAATGGTGGTATATGTTGGATGAAGAATACGTTATATATAAACTTTGATATGGTAATATAAATTGTACGAAACTATGTTGTCAAAGTTGGCCGTGATGATATAAGTTAGATGAAAACATGGTATCCAAGCTTGACAACGACGGTATAAATGATGTATAAAAACTTTGGTGTATAAGTTGCCAATGATGATACAAGTCGATGGAAAATGCTTGGCATAAACTTTGATATGATAATGTAAATATCGCATGAAATCTCGTTATGGACTTTGACAAAGATGATATAACTTGGATGCGAAATCGTCGTATGAACTTCGATATGACCATATAGATATGCTACAGTAATAGGTGAACGTTGACAATGCTAATTCCAGATAATGTGGCTGTGATGCGACGGCACAAAATGTATGCTGTTTCCAAATAGCTGGGGATAGTAGATTCACAAAGAAAATATAACGGTAAGATCCTGTACCCAAACGGTCATCCAATCAGACGGTTGTCTGTTCAAAAAAGCCAGCATAGAAAAAAAAATGTCGAGACACCACGGTTGATTGATACAGTAATTTATTTAATTTTAAGATCGTCACAGTGACGCATACAATAACACTATATTATTTAAATCACACATAAGTAGAATTTAACTTAATTAAATGACTACGTAAACTTTTATTAACCTAGAATCAAGGTCAGTTCAATCAACTATCATAAACATTAAAGGTATTCATTAAAAGGAACAAAAATATTCATGAATTATTCAAACCGACAAATCATTTTACTAATGGCTATTTAATGTTAATAGATTCTTACACTATGATTTACAGAAATAAAAACAAAACAGCAAACAAAACCGATAATTAACCTAGTTCGATACATTCGACAAATCAGCCGACACTTACAAACGAAAACTGTATATCTCTTAACAATAATGATAATGTAAACTTTTGGTATATACCGTTAAAAAAAATGACTAGACACGAAAACCGGAGTTTTTCATCATTAAATATACCGTAAGGTTTCCCGAATTCACTGGAGTAAGTTTGCTTTATATAAAAAAAAACGTTTTCAAGCAAACTATAATGCCTAGGGCAATTAATTAGATATTACATAAAGTTACCTTAGATTTGTGAATATTCTAAAAAATTTCACCATATGCGCACCAATAAATATATCACGGATTTTGTATACTGTTACACATAACACAGACACATCACAAAACAAATAAATATTTTTTTGGATACATTAATAATTCTTTTCTTTTATGGAGATTACTTTACATTTAATTTCTTTTTTTTTTTTATTATATTTTTTCTAATTATGTTAATAAAAATTTTTCTTGGCAACCGGAAAAATGAATACTTTTTCTAATAAAAAATCTGAGCACCTGTTGCCAGCTGTCAAAGCAAAATCCAATAGGATAATTGTAATAATCTTACTCGACGTCTAACACCAAAATCAAAAGTAATAGAACTAACAGGATGAAAACGTACAGTCGTTCATTATATACCCAAAAAATTTCAACATCGAAAAAAACTCGAATACAGTGTTTGATGTAAGGCAATTAATTCACATCTTGTATTTAATTGTTAGGAACTTTTTATAGTTACACAAAACTGTTTGTTATTTGATATTATTGCACAAAACAATTTTGCGATACAAATCATTTCCGATACATCAATAACATTTAACATTGAGTTTTAAAATGAATTAAATGCAAGTTCAATCGATGTTATGGTGTTTAGGTATTACAAAACTACAATCTACTATATCAGCACAGTGAAGTTCAGTTCCATAACGGAAAGATTGTTTGAAGCAAAATATTCATACAAAGATAAATCGAATGTTTAACAAAGCAAGATAGTAATTCTTTGTATGTTGACGATTGGACAAATACGCACAGCTGTTATGAGGTTTGAAAACTTTGTCGTTTAATCGCGGTTAGTATATGGAGAATCCAAATTCAAATAGTATAGTGAAAATAATCGGATGGAAACGTAGCGTGAGTCCATTTTAGTGGGTTGTAAAATGAAATTTTAATGTTTATATAGATAATATTTAAGGAAAATTTTTAATTAATTCAAATTAATTAATATTATATTATATTAATAAATATTTAAAATTAGTGCAACTAGTTCAATTCTCTTCAAATGTGTCTGTCCAGCTATTGAAAATTTAAGTAAGTTTTAGGAAAAATAAGAAAACTAGGGGTTACGGGGACTATAAGAAATATGACTATTGATGGTGAATGGATGAGAAACTATTACGAGCTGTACATGTTAATAAAAAAAATTGACAACTAATGAATCCGAGACTATACGAAAAATGTGTCTGTTAATGATGGATGGGAAAAAAAACTATTACAAGCTACTTATGGTAATCACAAATGACACTAAAGAATCAGAGACTATAATACACCGTGTTCCAGCATTCTTCCAGGCTATCCATTACAGAACAAGTACTTTTTGGAAGAAAACTCCCGTCCAAAAAGAAGTTGAAGAAGGCATAGACTGGTCGCAAATAGACCTTGTATATCCATATTAGTACGGTGAGGCACTTCAATGTTCTACAAATTAGTAATCAAACCGATCAGTATTTCATAGCCCGTTCTTAGCAGAAATAAATTATCTACGACTATACAGACAAACAATTTGGAGGGGTAACGAGAAAAATGGTATTCTACTCTATGGTAAGCGATGGATAAATACAACAATCCAGACCCAATTTCGGGCAGATCTGGGGGTTCCCGGACGTGACAGTCACAAAAAAAAATCAATTGAAAGGAACTCGAAAAGCGAAGTACCATCTGTCATTTTCTTTTCACTATGGTTCCATCTACGACCACGTACTTAGGTCTTACGGGCTCGAACCCTACACCTGAACTAACAAGAGTCTCGTGCTTCTCCGACTACGCTAGCCGGGCTACACTGTTGTACGCATCCGACCAAGTGATTCTGAAGGTTGTTCAATCAGTTTCAAAGTAACTAATTGAACCAAATTCAATACATTCAATCTCGGGATTTTCGCTGGTAAATAGTCAAAACAAAAAAAAATTTTTGAAACAAGACCTGAACACCAAAGTTGATACACACTCGCTGAACTGTAAATTCAAAATGAAACCACCTTCATTCTTTATGGTCGTCGATATTCTTGACCTACAATGGCGGTGAAACACAAGCGAAATATATTATCATACTGACAAAAAAAATTATTACCGATGTTAGGCGCGAATGTCCTTGGAATGATAAACACCTCTACGTTTGGAAACCAGGTCTTCCAGTTCGTAAGCAGCGCTACCTACCAACCTTATTACTCTGGTTTTAACAAACTTTTGTGAGAGTTTAGCAGATAATTTCTTACCGGCATCACTCAATATAAAGTTCCTTCGGAACACCGTATCACCCGGTTTAAACAAAGTTACTCGAGCTCGCAGATTATATCTTTCAGCACTTTTGACAAATGCTTCGGCAGTTAAATCAAGAATTCGAATTCGAATCTTGTTAAGATAATCAAGTCGCAGAATCGTTTCACCTGGTTCATGAAGACTATTCAATCGTCTCAGCAGTTCATATGACGAACCATGAGTAACCATAGGTATTCCAAACATTGCGAAATATGGGGAACATTTAAGTGTTTGGTGCAGGGAACAACGTAGTGCACAAGTGATCTCGCTCAAGTGCAGATCCCATTTAGAATGCTCCTCCTTTAAGTAGGCTCGAATACCAGATAAAACACTTCTATTTACCCGTTCAGAAGCATTAGCTTGAGGTGAATATAAAGCCAATAAGGTGTGGTTCACTCCGTGCTTCGCCAAGAAATCTTCAAACAATTTAGATTTGAATTGGGTCCCATTATCGGACACGACTACCTCTGGACAACCAAATACATGAAAGACATTGGTAGCCAATAGTTGACAAATTGGTTCAGCAGTTAGTTTCCGTAAAGGAAATAAAAATGGATATTTAGTAATATGATCCAATACTACAGTACACTGGTTCATTGCTATTGGTTTAGCGTCCTATTTCATGTATAGACTTATAATCATTTATTAATCCAGAAATTTTGCTGTTCTGAAGAGATTGTCTGCAATACTCTACTACCTTGGTTCTCAAACTTTTTGAAGTCGGGGAACACTAAACTCTGATATATTTTTAGGCGGAACATCTACAATACAGCATACACTTTACAACAGGGGGCGAGGGTGGCTAACATTTTTGAAACCAAAGTGCTATAAAAAACAGAATAATGTTTGCCAAAACATTTCATTATTTACTACGTTTTCATACTTAGTTCAAAACGATTTGAAAACCAAATTCGGATTGAATTCACCATGAAAACATCAACAATTACAGTTTTGAATACTATTTATTTTTAAATACTATCTCGATTTTTTTTGGGATCGTATCGGTATCCAAATATTCGAAAATACGAAACAGAAATCTGGATCGTGTCATGCGCAGTAAAATGTTTATGTTTGTTTTAATTACAAAACAACTAATTTCACATTGATTTATAAAATGTTTATTTCATTAACTTTATTTAAAAGAAAAATACAATATCAAGCATACAAAAATAAAATATTAAACACAATTAATGAAACACAATTAAACGCTTTTTGACATTTTGACAGTTTTTCAAAACAGTTTTAAAAACGTTTTCAACCCGTTTTCGATCCAATCATGAAAACAATTTACAGTTTGAAAACGGGATGAGGATTCAATTCTTTTTCGATCTGCATGAAAACGTAGTAATTATAAAGCAAAACGGAAACGGAATCGTGTCGCAGCGTGTGATTGTCAACCGCCTGCTTCCAAGTGCTACTTTTAGAAAATAATATGTATATAAATAAAATATGTAGCGATATCGATTGATGCAAATATATTTATTGAAAGCACAATTAAAATTACAATACTTTTAAAAAAATCTCAAATTTAATGCAATCCATGAGCTTGACGATCTTTACAGATCTCAGCAATATCGGGGTGAATAAATGATAACGCCCCACGCATTTCTTCTTCTAAATTCCCTAGTCTCTCACGTTTGTTTGTCTTTATATTATGATCATAGTTGAAAATCCTGCTTCGCAAAGTTATGTCGTGGAAAATAACAATAATATGTTCAAGGATTTTTTGCTTATACTCGGGTATTCATTTTTATCAGAGATCCAAAAATTTTCAGGAGTGTTTTCATGGAACTGTAATTTTAATCCACGATCTGAAGAAAGCGACGTCAATTCTTCTTCTTCATTTAAAGTAAAACTAGAAAATTTGGAAAAAGTAAACGGGTTTCTTATCCAATATCGTGTGAAACAAAAACAATCATATCGTGTGAAACAAAAACTTCATACATTTTTTATTTATTTATGTGTAAAAGGAGAATTTTAATAATTGCAATAATATTTTATGTTTTCAAGAAGTAATTTTAACCCGAAAGATATTTTTATTCATACAAAGCCGAGGAACGTGTAAATTTTACGTACGTGTAAATTTTACATTGAATTTTATTTTCAAACAATTTTTAATTGAATTGATTGTACATTAGGCATGACCAGATATGTATGAACAATTTTCAAACCATCTTTTTCTTCGCTCCCACCGGCTAATTATGTTCCATTTGACTCGAATATGAAGTATATCAAGTTTTATTGAAATCGGAAAATAATTACCCACCGCACAGTGGCGTCGAAGATAAGAAAATTAGCAGAATAATAGGATTTTTTAATTTTTATCAGATATATTTATCTTAAAACATAATATATCTCATAATTTTGATTTTTTTTATTAAAAGCTAATTAATTAACGATTCTAACGAGCCTAAGTATGTAGAAATCGATCTTAGAAAAGCGATTTATCTTAATTTTTCTTCTTACATATACGAAAGCTCACTAATTTATAATAATCTTTTTTCAAAGAAAAAAATTAATTTTTATGGTTAAATTTATAATAATTTTTCATTCAAAAGCAACATTTTTCCAAAAGAAATCAATAAATAAAATTAGATTTATTGTATGATGGGTATTTGCATCTGTAGTTTTCGACCACCTGAATGGTGTATTGTGTACCTTCCTCGTCTTTAGTTAGAATGCTGTTGTATTCCGTGTCATCAACTTAACACTGAGCTCGGCGGTATCATTAACAACATGCAAACTTTGGCAAAACAACGTGGCTTTGACGAAATCCTCATTCCGATGGGTCATGTAGCAAAAAATCAATACAAATTCTAAATCGATTAAAAAAACTGTGATTTTTTTTTGTGACAAAATCACTAATGTTCTTATTAGCAAAAAGTTGCATATGTTTGACTGCGTCAAAATATTTTTTGCGAGTTTGGGGTGGGATGGGGATGTCTCGTGCTGGGACCTCAAGGTTTTTAACCATTTTTCGTTTTTATCACACGAAATCTCTGGGTCGAAAAACGCCAAGCCAATTTTTGCTTCCGTTAAATAGTGAAGATGATAACAAATTTTGTTCAACATTTCTTCTGAAACTCTTTGGTCAATTTTGATGAAATCCAAATCCTGATATGGGGCTGCTGTTCCATCTATGCATTTGAACCAAATTTTTACATACAACATAATCAGAAAAATGCAAACATCTCGAAAAAATGCAAACGGCGTGACTTGTCGGACCTGGGCGTTTGAATTTGTAATTCTCAATGGTTTCGCCAAGAAAAATCAATGTAACTTCCAAAAATTCTTTATATTCGCTGGGTGGGTGTGATTTTTCCATCTCTTCATGACAAAAAATTACTAGAGCTTCTCACGAGTGTTTTGGAATTTTGTTTTCCAGTTTTTTGTCCGATATTCCATTTTTGAACATTGTTGGATTAATTTTACCATCGTACCCCCATGCCTTCCGAAATTTGTTGAACAGCTAAACACCGGGTGCTGTGGTCTTTCCAAATTTGAGATCATAAACAGCCCGTAGTTTAATCTCCTGTATGTGATGACCACATGGGAATCGAATCAAGTTGTGGCCAATCTTTTTTTCCACCTTTTTCTGGTCCAGCGTTACTTGATGTCGTGTCGTAATACATGGCTTCGACTTTATCAGTAAGATCCCATTCTTCAAGGCATTCATATATCGCATTCTCAATTGATAAGCCGCTCTGTTCTTTGCATTATGGAACCGTTAATAACTTCTCAATCTTTCCAAATGTTACTATGGTTGGCAAACGATCTACTTTACCATGTCCAGTTAATTCTGCTAGCAATGTATCCAAAAATAAAAATTTGTGTTACTCAAACAAAGTCTAAATCTAACATAAAAATTTATTTTTTCTGAATTTTCGCAGAAATTTTTTTTTTGGATTTAAGAAGAAGAAATTCGATAAAAACGCTTTCCTAAGATCAATTTCTACATACTAAGGCTCGTTGGAATCGTAAAGTAATTAGCTTTTAATATGTAATATAATGAGATATAATGAGATTTTAATATAATGAGATATATTATATTTTAAGATGATTATATCTGATACAAATAAAAAAGCCTTTTATTCTGCTTATTTTCTTATCTTCGACGCCACTGCGCGGTGGGTAATTATTTTCCGATTTCAGTAAAACTGCATACACTTCATTTTCGAGTTAAAAGGAACATAATTAGTCGGTGGGAGGGATGAAAATAACAACTTCATAAGTTAGGTCATGTCTATTGTACATTTGATTTTTTCGCGGAACAGTGGAAAGTGCATCGCGGAACACCAGTGTTCCGCGGAACACGCTTTGAGAACCACTGCTCTACTACATTGATGCATACGCCGGCCGGTTAAAAAATACCACCATTTTTAGTGAATATTTTCGTTTAATGGGATTTATCGCTTTATGGTCATTGTCTTATTTCGACATTCCTTCCCACAACTTAAAAAACAAAAATTGGAAAAAATAATAATAAGACTAATTTCATTTGTAAATTTAGACTTATATATTATTATTAAAACAGTCAAATCACACCATTTGTTAACATATTTGCATATATTTTATAGATCCCTTGCAATAACAATAATAGTTTTGAAAGTAATGGAGAAGCATATTTCACTCAATAAGTAAAACACTTTAAACCTGTAGCTTTGATATTGTTCATAATCTTTTTCTTCGGTACTAAGGTTCCAATGCAAATTCTTGGTTAATCAATGTTTCTAAGAAGAGGAAAAGAAACGTCAATTTCCAATTTTTGGAACATGTGAGGGCAGTTCTGCTAATGCAAGCAGGTTTGTTTAATCATATATAAGCAATGCTTATATGTATCGTATTGGTGCTAATGCATAGAAATATGTACATATTTTATATAATTGCAAACCATAAGAACATATTTGTTGTAAATTAGAAATATGTATTTGTTAAAAAATAATTTTACACAATTTTCATATAAATGTACATATTTGTTTGTCACATTATACATTAACTATTCCTTTTAATGATAATTCCGAAAAGTGAAAAAAAAATTGATCAAAGATAACTAAGCGAATAATGTTTTATTATTATAAAATATGATTGATTTATAGTACAAGAAAGGAAGTAAAATCACCCATAACTAATTGACAATAGTCTTAGATCAACTTAAAACTTTTTTTAATTCGTCAAGAAAGGTGTGCAGTTGTACTTTAAACAACTTCTAGTTTCCGGAATCGGCCCGAAAGTGGCCAATTTTTTGTTTTTCGGCCAAAAATAAAAAAAATTTAATATCTCAGGAGAAAGTTAATGAATTTTCAGATAAATAGGTAGGGGGGGTTTTTTGGGTCGCTGATTATGATTTTAATGTCGAATTTTTCCAGAACACCCTCAAAACTGCAAAAACTACCCCTGAAAAACAAAAAATTGGCCACTTTCGGGCCGATTCCGGAAACTAGAAGTTGTTTAAAGTACTTCTGCACACCTTTCTTGACGAATTAAAAAAAGTTTTAAGTTGATCTGAGACTATTGTCAATTAGTTAATGATTGTACAAAAAAATTTACTTCCTTTCTTGTATTATTAGTAATTTCGTCTTCATTACCATACAGCATAAGGTTGATTTACTAATTTCGTCTTTATTACCATACAGCATAAAGGTTAAAATATAACTTAAAAAAGCTTGACGACGCGGTTTCTCGATTAACACCCCATCAAAATATTTACAACGAGCGCAAAGAAGTATAACTTCAAAAACGAAGACGCTTTTCTCTAAAATGTAGTAATTTAAATTGAAAACAAATATGAATGAATAAAACAAAATTATTTTATTTTCAAATTAATTGAAACTAATATAAATATTTCAATACGCAATTGCAGAATATGCTATTATACGAAATGTTTCAAATTTAAAAGTAGACAACCGCCATTTAAATATCACTAATACAAACATATTTCACATCAACTTTTGTTTTATGTTCTTTTCAGATCCGAATTTATAAATTGATTTAGAAAAGTGAAAAGAACACCACATAACTTCATGACAAAAATGAGAACAAACCTTTTGTTTCCTTTGTTCAAAAACACAACCAAAAAAATTCACACAATAGATTTATTTCTTCAACGTGAAACAGTTGTGAGAATTAGACAATTTTTTTGAAATTGTGCAATATTATTTAAATATTCTAAAAATTAAAAAATGAAATAAATACGGTTTATCATGAAAAATTAATCGAAAGTTTTATTTATTTAATATGAACAAGTGGAATTAAAAAGGGAAGAAATTGTAGATGTTTTGTGTGGATTTGTGATTAAAATTTAAAGGATCCGATGGTCTAATTCCACCACCGAACATAAAATGCTGTGGGATATTAATTTAGGAGTACATATATGCATCTACACAATAAAGATTGGCACCATTACTAGGCCATAAACTATAAAGCAAAACAAAATCAACAATGTATAACTTTTTATTTCATGATTTGAGAGCTTTGATTTGAACTTTTATTAAACTACGAGATTTGCAAAACATCTAAGTTAAATACGGAATACGGATCAACTTCCTCAGTCGCATCGAGACTTGGAGAATCTCTCAGAGAAAAAAAAATTTAGCCTAACATTCTAATTCACTTGTTACTAAAAAAAAATATTTTACAGAGAAAATAAAACATGTATGCATATAATAAAAATAAAATAAAATAAAATCTTATCTGTTAATTTTCTCTTATTCTTCGGTTGATTGAAGATCTTTAGTTCATCTCGTGGATTGTATATCCTTTGATTTTAGTTGATACCCGTTGATGTTAGTTAAAATCCAGCATGTATCTATTATTTTTGTTTGCTGATTGCGTGATGATAATTTGAAAATTCCGTTCCAATTTGGACATAGAATAAATCCCTCAGTTTTAATTAACTGGAGCCAAGTGAAATCCCCCAAACTTTAATTCTTCCTTTTTGACATTTAATTTCATATGTCACGATAGTTTCCCAAATGGAAAACCCCAAAAACTGAGCTAATATTATTATTGCCAATCCAGCCAGTGATAAAATGTTGTGATTGTGTTGGATCATCGACAACACTTCAAAATTTTAATTTTGTTACTATCGGTATCCACCGTATTAGGTTTTTTTTATTAATAATGATAGTTTAAAAAACCACAAGAATACACTTTCTAACAACGATAGTGATTCAACAGAAAAAATCTTTTTATTATTTTTCTAAAACAATTTCAATATTCTTTTTAACACAGAATATAATTTTATATTATACTAGCAAGACCCGGCGTGCTCTGCTACGCTTATTAATAAAGTTTTTGCGCAGACATTTTGGTGACGTAGGAGCAATGATTTCAAAAAGTTGTAATTAGAAATGATAGCATATAATTTTTAATTTTTCTTTTTAAAAACATGAATTAAAAATAATCAGCACTCTAGCTCCTTGGTTCTCAAACTTTTTGAAGTCGGGGAACACTAAACTTTGATATTTTTTTAGGCGGAACATATATACAATACAACATAATCTTTAAAACAGGAGGTGTGGGTTGCTAACCTCTTTGAAACCAAAGGAACAAAAAAAAACAGAATAATGTTCGCAAAAACACTCCATTATTATAGAGCAAAAAGGAAACGGAATCGTGTCGCAGCGTGTTATTGGCAACCCTCTGCTTCCAAGTGCTAATTTTAGAAAATAATATGTGGGTAGTTCTATAAACATGGGAATTTTGGATGGCTCGGCTTATTTCGTATATTAATAAATAATAAATTTTCCCGCATGGAGGGATCAGTTTTTATTGTTTTGAATTTTTTTTTTATTTTTGATCTACGGGTGTGACAACCCCGCGTACTCCAGTCCCTGCTATTGACATACGAGTTGACGTGAGATATCACACACCACTGGCAATAGCAGTGAGATGTCACTAGCCAAGGTGACATCTTAGGGGTGGTGGCGGATGAACTGTATTCAGTCAACGGTAGCACCCTCAATCTTAGCTGTTAAATAATCCTTGATGATGAGACGCTATTGCTTCCTTGAAGAAACCAGCCTTCATATAATTATGTGTGGGCTTTAATCTTTAAGAAAGACGGTGCGTCACAGGATCAAGGAATATGCAACCGGCTGGATTATTGGCAACTACATTTTTGTTTTGTTTCAGCAAATTTTTGTAACAATTTGCTATTTACTTTTTAATTTACTTTTATGAGAAAATTCTATCATAAGAATAGAGAAAATTCTATCATAAAATATTGGCCTATGTATAAAATATTTTGTCAGTGATAGGATTTTTTGTTTGGTTATCCATTCTTTAACCAAAAATATAAAAAAACAAAAAAAGAAAGATTTACGTCCATCAACACCTTTGAACGTATGTTGTTGTGGGACCTTAGTCTTAAAAGGTTTTTATGTGTTATTGTGACACATATTGTAATTCCTACTACACAACACATTTTATTAAAAAAAAATATATAAAAAAAAAGTTTTTTCAAATGAAATTTGTAGACCTTAACTATGTCTAGCAGGTCACCAAATAAACCCGTTTCGAAATATATTTCTTACAAAAAATATGATGCAAAACGTAAAATTATCAGTCCCCTGGCGTGTCCATCTTTGAAAGTCAAAGCTGGTAAACTAAATAATCAATGATTCTAAGTGTGTAGAGACAAATTTACACTGCAGTTATAATTTTGAATAATAATGCGTTAGCAATGTGTAAATAATCATAAAATTACTCTATATTATATATAAGATATTTCCTATTAAAGTTTGTCCCCCGAATTTTTATCATTCTCCAGCCCAATCAAAACACATTGAAAATAAAGGAAATTTATACTTCTATTAAGTTATCGCTCGTCACAGAGTTAATTAAAATTCAATAAATGTAGTGTTGCAAGTGTTTTTCTTAGTCCGAGGTTTTATCAATCAAAACAGTCATTTTTGGTAGCAAGATCCTGTTTTGTTCAGTCAAATTATCAGTCCCCTAGTATTTACGTAAAAGGTATTTCAATTACAGGTAATTTTGCAGCCATGTACGTCGTAAATATGTAGTCCCTTGGTATAGAATTCGTTTATTTTTTTTATAAGACGTAATTTTGTCATTTTTAAGAGAAATACTGATAAATTATCAGTGCCCTGGTCTCAGTCTCCTGGAAGTATAAAAGCGAAATTTGACTTAGATAAATATTAATTTCGTATTTTGAGATAATATTGACATAATTTTGAGTTAATTTAGGAGTAAGAAGGATATTTTTTTAATTTTGACTCATGCATTTTTTTTTTACTGGCCACATTCAGAAAAGTTGAAAGAACATCATCAACTTTAACTAAACTACTTATACTAAAACTACTTATACAGAACTTATACGCAAAAAACATGTCGTGCCGTAATTAGCTCCATTTTCTTCCTTTGTGTGTAGAACTACCCATGTATATAAATAAAATATGCACCGATATTGATTGATGCAAATATATTTATTGAAAGCACAATTAAAATTACAATACTTTTAAAAACATCTCAAACTTAATGCGATCCATGAGCTTGAAGATCTTTACAGATCTCAGCGATATTGGGACGAATAAATGATAACGCCACACGCGTTTTATCTTCTAAATTCCATAGTCTCTCGCGTTTGCTTGTCTTTATATTGACCATAGTTAAAAATCCTGCTTCGCAAAGTTATGACGTGGAAAATAACAATAACATGTTCAGGGATTTTTTGCTTATACTCGGGTATTCATCTTTAACAGAGATCCAAAAATTTTCAGGAGTGTTTTCATAGAACTGTAGTTTTAATCCACGATCTGAAGAAGGCGACGTCAATTTTTCTTCTTCATTTAAAGTAAAACTAGAAAATTCGGAAGATATAAACGGCTTTCTTATTCAATCATATTGTTCATATTGTGTGAAACAAAAAAAACTTCATACATTTTTTATTTATTTATGTGTAAAAGGAGAATTTTAATAACTGCAATAATATTTTATGTTTCCAAGACGTAATTTTAACCCGAAAGAAATTTTTATTCATACAAAGCCGAGAAACGTGTAAATTTTACGTACGTGTATATTTTACATTGAATTGATTTTTATTTTCAAACAATTTTTAATTGAATTGATTATTTAATTTTTTCGCGGAACACTTGAAAGTGCATCGCGGAACACCAGTGTTCCGCGGAATACGCTTTGAGAACCACTGCTCTAGCTGATCAGTTTGGCTATATGAAAAATTAGCGATCAAATAAGTTTTCAAGCAAGCAATAAAAAAATTTAAATGACTTGTTGAATTAGTAAAGGTGCGTCATCTCTATATAAAACATTATACAGAACAAAAATTCACGAATGTTCACAGTGCTCATGCATTGTATTTGTTCCCGACACGAAACACACAAAAACTGTTCTAAAGAAGTTCTGAGAGATTGAAAAATTCTTTCAAATTGCAAAATTCAAGTGATATACAATAATTACTTTGATCTTACTTACTATCTAATCTAATTACTTTGACTCACAAAATCAAAATTTAAAAGTTTTTTTTTATTTAACATTATGCCCGTCGCATATTGCCGCTATCTCATAAGAAAAGGAATTCAGGAAAACTAGTTATGCAAATATTCAATTTACATTGTGTCATTTTTATTGCAACTTATTTATTTTAATATGGAAAAAATTTCAAAATCTCGTTTTAATTCTATTTATTTGTTCAAATATTTGTGAGTACACTCTATTTTTTGTTTTTCCGTCTAGTGCGTACACGAATAAATCAGAAGGTTTTCCTAACGCGTTAGCCACATACAGTTGTCTATGTGAGAAGCACGTATTCTAAAAATCTAGTCCACATACTTGCAGTAACTGTCATTGTGCTTTGTTGATCGTCATTGCAAAAGCGAGTTGCACTGGAAACTAAATGTTTGAATGCAAATGCCATATCTGTTGGGATCATTGGAATACGTGGCAACATTACATCTTTCCCTTCCCCTTTTTCCATTTCAAATCGTAGCTTCAATGGCCTTTTTTGGCATCTTTGGCATATTTTTCACCGAAAATTTCAAAAAAATTTGTGCAATTTCAAAATATTTGACATATTTGGAATTACAATATGTGTCACAACAACACATAAAAACCTTTTCAGACCTAGGTTCCACAACATCATGATTTTGAAGACGTTGATGGACGAAAATTTGTTTTTTTTGTTTTTTATATTCTTCTTAAAGAATGGAAAACTAAATAATAAATCCTTTCACATAATAATGTACGACATAGGGCAATATTTCATGATAGGATAGAGGAAGCAAAAATAAAATACATATTTTGTTCAATTTACAGGAACAGAGCTAAAATTGGGTTACTAATTATGCTAGTGCTAGAAGCATATACCAAGATCATGTAACGAATTGTTTTCCTCAATTCAGCATATATAATAGTTATATGGAAGCTCATTTCTTCGAGCAAGCACAATAGTTCATTCTTTAAAAAAAATATAAAAAAATGAAAATATTGCATCCATCAACACCTTAGAAGCATGCCAAAGAATATCCCATAACTAAGACTAAGGGTGCTATCGTGATTTGAAATCCGCCAGCACCTCTAAAATATCACTTGTCCTCTTATATCAGTGACATCTTACTTTCATTGTCAGTGGTATACGATATCTCACGTTAACTGATTTGCCAATAGCAGGTACTACAGTACGCGGGGTTTTCACACCCATAGATCCAAAATTTTAAATTTTACATATGTTCCCAAACATATATTAAATTCATTGGTATTAATGCATTGTTACCGTTTGCAAATCACTACTGCAAACGTGTTGACGGCTAAGTGCTGCCATTTTTGATTAGTTTGTTCATCATGATTGCCATCCGTGTTTGATTATACATAAGCTATGCTTGTTTGTACAGTATTTGTGCGAATTCCATTTCGTAACTTTGAGCTTTAAATCGATATAATCGATATCATCAACTATCTTAACTTAGTTTTAGAAACATGTATTACATACAATTGCAAACCAACAACAGATTTGGTGTAGATAAAAAAAATTTTGAGATCATGATGCGTTAAATTCCAGTATGTATAATTTTGATTTTTGATATATAATAGTTATTTATTGTACAAGATGATAAAATTGCACTTTATCTTTGAGAGCGATTTTAGCGTCGATGCGTTAGCCGAGACGCTAATAAGCATCGAGAAGATAATGAAATTTTATCATCGTGTGGAATCAACATTTTTTTCTATAGCAACTGTTAAAGGAAACAAAAAAATCAATAATAAATTTAATTTAAAACTGTCAGGAAAAAACAGTTTCACGAAAAAATGAGTATAGGTGGCTTTGATAACTTTTTGAATTTTATGAAACAAACAAATCAATTTTTTTCGTTTTTTGGAAAAATTTGAAGAATATCAACAGCAAAATAATTATTTCAAAATACTTTATCTACCCTTGCTGTTAAAGTACTACTTTATCTACCCTTGATGGTAAAGTGCAACTTTTCTCACTCATTTTAGTTGATAATAGCACGTTTTAACAGTTGCTATAGAAAAAATGTTTGTCAGATTTACTGTAATTTTTCAATTTCATAAAATTATGTTCAAAGTAAAAAACATTGATCAAAGCAACCTAAGGGTATAAAACGATATTAAAATAAAAACTCAATTAAAATAATTATCAACATTTAGGTAAAACCCTTTAAGATAATTATAAGGGCCCTGGGGTTCTGTTTAAAAAAAAATTGCCAGTTACCTATGCGCAAGTGTACACAACAACTTCCCAAAGTTTCATGATGATCGGATGAATGGTGTATTAATGCATAAACGACAAACATACATACTTTCAATTTTATATATATAGATTATTATTTTTTCAATATGTCAGAAAATTTTACAAGAAAAAAAAGCGTGATCATTTTTTGTTTGATTTCAAGAATCGAATTTTTTCGTTTTGGTTTGGCTTTTTTAATTTCTTTATTTATTATTTTATTTTTTTTTTGCACTGTTCATATATTTATTTGGGAATATGGAAACCCATTACAATAACTTTTATATTTTTGTAAAGTTTTAAGCATTAAAAAAAGATGTTTTTGTTTTAGCAATTAAATTTCGAGTCACATAACAAATCACCATCATGGCATTTATAATAAGTTCTTTGTGTCTGAAAGAGACGAAAACTACCAACATTAACCAATTAAATTTTTCGTTCAGTTTTCTTTTAGTGGGTGCGTTTAATAATTTTTATTTATATTTAGATGTTTAAAAAAAATGATCGTTAAATTGAATTTAAACTTTTATTGAGAGAAATGTTTGAAATGCTTTCGAATAGATTATTGAAAAGCTTGAAATGTATTTTATTATTTAATATGGAGATGATCAGACGTTACAGTTTAAATTAAAATATGTATACAAAATATAACATGAAAGTGAACTTCAAAAAAATTAAGTGAAGAGAAAAATTTACAAAGAAACGCTTATGTTTAATAATAATATTTGTTCAAATTTTTATATAAAGAAAATAATGATGGCGACTGATATTTCTTTTCGGTAATATTAAATTAAAATAGTTTTTATCTTTATTTCAACAAACAAATTTCTTTTACGTTTTCAAATGCATCTGGAGCAAAACAAAAAACATGGTAAAAATTAATGTAAATTTTGTATTTTTTTTTTTTTTAATAAAATGTGTTGTGTAGTAGGAATTACAATATGTGTCACAATAACACATAAAAACCTTTTAAGACCAAGGTCCCACAACAACATACGTTCAAAGGTGTAAGAATTAAGAATAAATTAAGAATAAATAAATAAATTTTAAATAAATAAATCAAATTCAACTAAAACAAAATATGTTTTAATTATATTGCAATGTTTTTTTCAAATTGACTATTGATAGAATCGTAGGTGAAAACTTACAAAATTTCTATGAAGAATCGTTGAAGAAAGTTATTAAAATTTCACCACTTTAGAGCGATTTTTCTTTTCATGTCTTTACCGCAATGGCGCTGCGAGAAGAGAATAAATTCAAAAACTTTTGTATGGGTTTTTATACAAAACACAAGTTGAATTATTTAAAAAATTATCTATGAAATTTCTCATTTTACTACAATTAAATAATTTAAAATATGAAGGGGCTGAAATCTCACAGCTCTGAGATATCAAGACTTCGGTCTGGGTTGAGGATTTTGATATAGTTTTCGGCAAAAAAACTTTTATGAGGACATGGTTTTTAGTTTTGGGCAGCGATGTATATCAAACATAACTCTTTGTTAAAGTACAAGTATTGTTTTCACTTCCGGTACAGTTATCGAACACAGCGTCCTTTCGGACATGTCCCTTGAGTATATCTATTTTAAAAAAAAAAAGTTTTTGAAATCCCTCCAGCGGTTTTCCCTGCAGCGTAGGTAATGACGGCCGGCCGGCAGACAGACATACATTTTTTTTTGCTTCTTTAGAATCAGTAGAATCAGTCCCAAAACGTCGAGAAATGCCAAAAAAGTGGGGGTAAGAATTTCACTTTGGGCTCATGAATGTAATACTTAGGGCTTTCAGACTAGGGTTTCTCAAACGGGATCCCGGGGTTAAATTTTCATCCGTTTTCCCGGGATTTCATCCCGGTGTCCGGGTATCCCGCTAATTTTTATTAACATTTTTTTGTACTTTTTTCAAAGATATTAAAGTTTTCTCACTCGAAAATCAAATAGTTTTTAATTCTTTTCTCTCTGTAGTAATTAATTTCGTTCAAATTAGGAAAATGTTTTTTTTTTTGACACATATGGTATCATGGTTTTTTGTGTGGTTTTTTGACACATATAAACACAACAAATTAAAACCAATAAAACTTAAAATAGGCAGATTTTTCTGAGAAATCTACCTAAAACTTGCGCTTCATTTCTCTTAATTTATGTTTAATGGTTCTCTTGGACGGATGGTGTTCAATGGATGGTTCAATGGACGTTACGTCACGAAAATTCGGACAAAATTGAGTAATGGTGCAATTGACAACCTAGTTTTTTGAAAAATTATTTAAAAATTAGTATTATGAATTTATTTTTGTTTTGTTTTTATGTATTCTTTTTTATTTAATTTTTGAAGTTTTTTTAATTAAAATAATTTAAATTTAAAAATCAATAGCGCATTTTTTGTGCTGTTTTAATTTTTCACATTTTGCTACCACCCAATTAGAAAAATCTAGTGTTTTAGCGTTTCCCGGGATTTCATATTTTTTGTCCCAGCTTCCCGGGATTTGGATTTCTACGGGAAATGAGAAACCCTATTTCAGACCGAAGTAATTTGTTTATGTACTATTATTGACTATATAATAAGCATAATATATAAAATATTTTATTTTTTCTGTCCGTAAAACAAATACGAAAATAGGTTAAATTTTTCATACAACTTTGTATGGGAAATGTTGGCAATTTTTATGTTTCTTTTTTGAGCGACTTAAGAATAATATTTTATACATTGCGCTTAATATATACTATATAGTCAATAAGTGTGTTCCATTTACCACATTTTCCTTTACTTTTGTACTAAATTTCGTTTTCAAGTTAACCATATCAAATGATGGTAAAGCTACGTGACAAACTTACGCTTCTATTCACGCCCAGAGTTTTTGTCAGTTTAGAGAATAATTTCAAATATGTTTGCCCAAATGCTTATACAAATTTAGAATTTCTAGCCTAAATGTCATATTTCTGTCCAGCGTTCTTCAATTGTTTATATTTTGCATGAATAATAATTTTAATACATTGTGAAGATGATCATCTTCTTCTCACCGATACAAGTTTGTTATCCAATTCTAACTTGGTTAGAGTATAACAACAATAGTGATCAACTAGAGAAACAAGTTGACTAACCTGAATCTAATAAACATATGTGTATGAAAGTTTTTTGGTTTCTTATACTTCGCTAGAGTAGTGACCTATTTTAGGTTTATATAGCGAAAAACTTTTTTGGTAGTGTATCTAGTCGGCTAGCCCTGATGAGAATGATATACTTTTTTTAAAGTGTAATAAAAATTCTTATCGGTTCGAAACTAGATCGATCGACAATTTTGTGGATAGCAAAAAAATTTCATAAATTGCACACCATATTTTGTTAGATTCAGTCTTAATAATTTTAATTTTCAGAAATTTTTAATATTTAATTAATTTTCTTAAGTTTAACAAACTCAAAATAAAATTTAAACTTAAAATTTTGTCAAACTAATAATTTTCTTTTACGTTGTTTAGCAATATTATTTTTCAAAAAAGTCAAAACAATTTATTGTCAAAAAAAAAGTCGGAAACGTGTGGTAAGAAAGAATTTGGTTTGTAGTAGATCAAAAATTTAATACACCTCACATTTAAGTCGTTCCGTTTAAAATTCGGTTCGGGTAGCAAGTTTACCTAAAAGGAACACGGGTATTAATACTTTATAATCAAATTAAAATTGTTCAATTGTGGTCAAATGAGAAATTTCATAGATAACTTTTAAAATTATTCAAGTTGTGTTTTGTATGGAATCCCATATAAAATTTTTGTGATTTTTTCTCCTATCCTATCCCACTTTTGCAGCGCTATTGCGGTAAACACCGGAACAGAAAAATCGCTCTATAGGGCGATTTTTCTGTTCCGGTGTTTACCGCAATGGCGCTGCAAAAAGGGGATAAGAGAAAAATCACAAAAATTTTATATGGAATTCCATACAAAACACAATTTAAATAATCTTAAAAGTTATCTATGAAATTTCTCATTTTACTACAATTAAATAATTTAAATTTGTTTATGAACTATTATTGACTATATATTAAGCTTAATATATAAAATATTTTCTTTTCTTCTGTCCGTAAAACAAATACGAAAATAGGTTAAATTTTTCATACAACTTTGTATGGGAAATTTTGGCAATTTTTCTGTTTCTTTTTTGAGCGACTTAAGAATAATATTTTATATATTACGCTTAAAATATAGTCAATAATACTCCATAAGCATATTAAAATTGTTCAATTGTGGTAAAATGAGAAATTTCATAGATAATTTTTAAAATTATTCAAGTTGTGTTTTGTATGAAATCCCATATAAAAGTTTTTAAATTTATTCTCTTATCCCCCTTTTGCAGCGCCATTGCGGTGAACATTGGAACAGAAAAATCGCCCTATAGAAATTAGAATCGTTGAGGAATATTCCATAGCGATTCAAGTGGTAGTATTACATGATGAATCGTAGTAGAGCATTCGTTCACGAATCTAGCGGACATTTTATTTTTTTGCAAACAAATTTCCATACCTTTTCCATCACGATTCTACTACTCATTAAAGCAAGCTACAGACCTACAATCAATTTGTCAATGAATTCGAAAACGAAAATAAACGAAATAAAATTTAGTGTAAAAATCCCCTACATTTTATTTCGTTTATTTTCGTTTTCAATTGATGACAAATTGATTGAAGGTCTGTAGCCTGCTTAAAGAAGTTTCTTCAACGATTCATGAGCGAATCGATGACATTTTATTTATTTATACCAGATTTACTATACACATCCTCTTGTTGCAATCGAGATGACGCATCACTTATTCCAATAGATAAAAACAAATTATTACTTGAATAAATTTTAAATGTTAACTAACTTTTACTTCTTACGTTTATGTGAGATAAGCCTGAAGGTTGTTTTTTAAACAAATTTGATGGCTTATGTAATTATTTAAAGTTCTCTATGCACCTAAAGGTCATATTTAAACAAATTTAGTAGCGAATTATATGTTTATTTTAAAGCTCTTAATCAGCCTAAAGTTATTGTTAAACAAATTTAATGAATTACATAATTATCTAAAGCTTTCTATGAGTATCCGCCTAAATGTCGCTTACGTAAATTTAACTTGATTGTCTGACCTGTTGGAAAAGCTTATTTTTAAACAAAGTAAAATAAAGAATTACTTTGAATTAACATTAATAAGTTAGAGTGGAATCTTGCATTGATGTGTTAATAATTATTGTTATTGCCAGTTTCTACTCTGATTTGCTTATGAAATTTAACAAATAGAAAGATTTTTCTTAAGAAAAGAAATCGTTACTTTTTTAAACAAATCTGTCAAAAATGTTATGATTGTTTGAGATCTGGCACCACCCTATTGTCAAACTCATTGGAATGTCTAGTTCACCTACGTTTGAACTCGTGGACGTCTAGCTTCATCTATCGGTTAACAGCGGGTTGATTGTTCGTTGAATTTTGTTGATATGCCGGATGTTGAGACAGCTAGTTGGAGGGAAGAGCAAGAACTAACAATGGGTGGTATAATAAGACTCAGATAATCATAACAACTCTCTCTCTCTCTCTCTCTCTCTCTCTCTCTCTCTCTCTCTCTCTCTCTCTCTCTCTCTCTCTCTCTCTCTCTCTCTCTCTCTCTCTCTCTCTCTCTCTCTCTCTCTCTCTCTCACTCTTCTCTCTCTCTCTCTCTCTCTCTCTCTCTCTCTCTCTCTCTCTCTCTCTCTCTCTCTCTCACTCTCTCTCTCTCTCTCTCTCTCTCTCTCTCTCTCTCTCTCTCTCTCTCAAGCAAATTTGTTTAGTGAAACAAAAAAAATAATAATAAAAAATAGAAAAGTTTTAAATAATTTTGCAATTTTATTTAATAGTAGAATCACGTTGTGATTCGAGAAGAGAGATATTTGTGCTTGTGTATGAAACATATTCACGGTGATTGCTAATGCTGTTACGGAAAGATAAAGATCGCAATTGAATTGGAAATAGTTGACGGTGAAAACTATGGTGGTGCTTCAACATTGTTTGTTCGTGAATACTTTGACGTTTGATCGTGAATATTTTGACGTTGCTGAAATACTATAATATTTGGTCCTGAATACTTTGACATCTGGTTCAAGATTGTTAATATTATACGACATAATCAGCTCCTGAATACTTTATCGCATTGATCAACATTGTTGCTGATATATTATAATACCTGTTCATGAATATTTTGACGTCTGATCAAACAATGTTGCTGTCATATCACATTGTTTGTTCGTGAATTTTTTTAACATTTTGATCAACATTTTTGCTGATATATTATAATTTTTGTTCCTGAATAATTTGACATCTTGTTTAATATTGTTGCTGTCATACCACAATATTTGTTCGTGAAGATTTTGACGTTGGATCAAAATGGATGCTGATATACCTCATTAATTGTTCCTGAATATTTTGACGTTTTGTTCAAAATCATTGCTGATATACCTCAATAATTGTTCCTGAATATTTTGGCATATTATTCAAAATTGTTACTATTATACGATATCATCAGTTCCTGGATATTTTGACCGATTGATCCTAATTGCTGCGGTATTGTCAAATCATCTAAAATTTTCATCTTGTGCTTGATGCTGACGCTGTTAAAAAAAAGTTATTTAATATATGGAAGATTCTGGAAATTGCTGAAATATTCTTTGTTGGTGCTGATGCCTTTCAGAAGAGGACTAGACGAAACAAGTAGTGAGTTTATTTTTAATTATTTATTTATATTGATCGTTATATTAAGTTTTAATAGAAAATGAAAGGATTTATAGTCTGACATTGAAATTTAAATGATAAAATAGCAAATCTGAAATATGTCAGTTTAAAAATAATAGTGCGATCATGGCGTGAGAGCGATTTTGCTCTGACTCCCAGTGGAGATTCCGAAATTTGTTTTTAGTAATGATATAATCTCACACAAAAACTCTTTGTTGCTCCGGGGCTATGTATAATCTCGAAACTCTGGAATACTGAAGCTATCCCGAAATAACTAGGTGTGAGAAGCCTGTAGAGCGTGCAACAAAGATGGCGCCGAAACAGGGACCTGATTTTAGAGAAGTGGCGTGGTTTTTCCCTACAGTTTTTTTCAAGAAACATTTTTTTTAGAAACTTCTTTTTCAAGAAACAATTTTTTTCAAGAAACATTTTTTCGAGAAACAATTTTTTCTTCAAGAAACATTTTTTTTCAGGAAACACTTTTTTTCGACAAACATTTTTTTTGAGAAACATTTTTTTAAGGAATATTTTTTTTCAAGAATAATTTTTGTTGATGAAGTAACATTATTTTTTTTTGAAATTATCTTGTTATGGTAAATTTCCTTTTTAACTAATAAGGCGCAGGGGGTCAGCCAACCTTCAGTTATGACCATAGAATGTGACAATTCCTTGCCTCCCAGTCACTTTCAAGGTGATGTTGGTCTGTCTGAGCCAAGCCCTGGTGATCAGCAGCAATAATTGGGATTGGATCGTGAGCGCTGGTCGGGCCGACCTGCTACTCATCACAGCCAGTTAGAGCTGATGATTGCTAGAGTGAAAGATCAGTCAGATCACCAGCACTAGATCTTTCTATGTATAAAATTATAAGGCGCAGGGGGTCAGCCAACCTTCAGTTGTGACCATAGGATGTGACAATTCCTTGCCTCCCAGTCAATTTTAAAGTAATGTGATTGGTCTGAGCCAAATTTAAGCAGTCGCTAGCAATAATTGGGACTGGATCGTGGGAATTGGTCGCGCCGACCAAGTACCCACCACAGCCAGTTAGAACTGACGATCGCTGCGATGAAAGCTCAGGTTGATCACCACCACTATCACGTTCAACCTTTCTATTTGTAGTATCAGTTTTTATGTGGTTCATGATTTTGCAAAGATAGTACGAGGTAGTGCTGACCAATCAGAGAGGTGCGATGAGAGCAATTGCAAGGCCTCAATATCTCCCAAGTTGCAACCTCGATGATCGGATCACCCACTGCTTCATTACTGTACGAGTCAAGCCATGAACCGGCCATTTCACCTTTCTATACAGCTTAGATTGACTGATTGCGCTTGCAATGCCCACAGATGCTGAGAGCTATGGATGTCCCGACACTGGGCTAATGATTAAGCTAGGGTCGGACCACCTCTGCCACCTCTGCCGTGCGCGCTGTGACCACAACCAGGTTAACTCCTCTATCCTCTAATGCATAATCAACACCAACCACTTCTCGCTAAATCATTTTTTTTGAGTAACGAATAAACTATGAGGAATCTTCTATCAGTCGCGGAGCAGGATCGGTCTCGCGTCATGATCACTGCTAAGTAAATAATCACCTGAAAAATATTAAAGATTATCAAATTGTTTAAAGAAATCAAACATATTAAATAAATTAAATAAATTATATAAATCAAATATATTAAATAAATTAAATAACTTAAATAAATTAAATAACATAAATAATTTAAAAAAACTAAATTAAAATAAATAAATTAAATATTTATTAAATACTAGGTAAAAGTTACAACTCAGAATAAAGAGATATAAAGTAAATTTTAGGAGCTCATAAATCATTAAAAACTAAATTAGAAATTTTTGCAAAGGCAAAAGTCATTATAAAATTGGTTAATTTAGAAAATTTTCAAACTAAATTAATAATATACAAAAATAATATAAACTGCTCCAATAGTTCAGAGAAAAGTAAAATATTCGCGTACGGTTGAGTAGAAATAAACTTCGTCTAATTGAATCTGTCGTTATTGACAGCAGTTAAAAAAAAAATTTTTGTAACTCAACAAGCAGGAAATAATATAGTTATTCATAGGTTATCTGATTTGTTTTATTGGAAAATTTTTCTTACTCCACTGCAGGGGTTTTCTGCAGAAACATTTCGTGAATCCACCGTTGCAATATTTTAGTATATCTGTTTTTTTTCAAACCTCCACCTTAAGGAATCGAGACGAAAGCCGTCTCTTCTATTAATCAGTATTAAGTAGTTATCACTTCCGATTAGTTTTCTTGGTATTAATTAGTATTTGACGGAACCCTTCACTACGGGTGTTTTCCACCGAAAATCCTGTTGATTCATCGCTATAATAGCATTGGTCGGTCGACCAACCTTTTCTGACACCTCCATTTTCTTTTAGCCGGGTTTTTACTGGTACGTATTTCAGTAAGGAGTTGTTGTTTTCACATATACCAACGGATTAATTCACTTCTTAACTAAAGGATGTCAGCATTAAGAAATGCGAATACAGAAGATCGTCCAGGGTTGTGTTCGATATGTCAGGAAGAACTATCAACATCTCAATCGATATTGGCTACCCCTTGTTGACATTTGTTTCACGAAACCTGTGTATTGGACTGGTTTGAAACAAATGGGACGTGTCCCAACTGTCAGCAGCGGGTGAAGCGAACCGATTTAAGGAATTTTGTAAATCCATCAACAGGAGCAATCTCTAAGCCGGCTACACGTTCACAAACCGCGATTAATCGTAAAAACGTAGGTGGAAATATAGCAGCGCAAAACGCTACCCCGTTGAACTTACTTAGACAGCCAGTATTCAAATCGACGCATATTGGAAACAATCCTCAAGTGAGCACAGAAGAAAGATTTCATCAAACATTGAAAGAAATTATGCATGAAGCCGATCATATCTCAGAGGCCCAACCCAACCGAATGCCTTCGACGACCCATCAAAATTCAGACGATGCAGCACTCCCTACTCCACAGGCACGAGCTTCGCAACAACAACACAACTCGGTGATTTCAGATCCAAACCCTTGGAGGAATCAATCCTTCAATGAGAGGAACGCCAAGGCAATCAGCAGCTAGGGGGCATTCTTCAATGCGCGACCCGAAGGACTTAGCATTGAGGAATTCCTATTTAGAATACAAGTGCTGACCAGCTCGTCACTCTCGGGAAGAGAGGACATTCTGGTTGCACACGCACATCTGCTGTTCAAGGACAGAGCGGCCGAATGCTTTTGGCGTTACCATAGAAGGAACCCACAGATTATCTGGAGAGACTTGAGTAGAGCAGCGAGCATTGAGTTTGGCAATCAGGACACCGATGATGAATTGATCGACAGAATTCGAGCGCGAAAGCAAAAAGCTACCGAAACGTTTGATTGTTTTTATTCCGATATACTCAGGCTGAATGATAAGCTCAGAATGCCATTAGCTGATACTGTGTTGTTGAACATTCTGCTCAACAACCTTAAAATAGAAATCCGTAAGGAATTATTGTATATTCAGGTACTAACATTCGATTATCTTCGAGAACTTTGTAGGAAACGTGAAAAATTGTGGTCTACGATACCGACGCAACCGCGGGGATTCTCGCGACCAGGTGTTTCCGAATTGGCTACAGCAGAAGAACACATTGAAGAGGAGTCATTTGAAGATGAACTTCCAGTAACGCTGGCTCACCTCACCATCTCCAAAGGTGATTTACACGCAATTCAAGGAGCCCCAAACTCAGAAAGAAAAGTGGTAAGCTGCTGGAACTGTAAGAAGTCGGGACATGGTTTCAGGCAGTGTTCCAGACTCTTGAGACTTTTCTGCTTTGGATATGGCAAAGATGACACTTACATGTTTAAGTGCGATCATTGCACTTTAAACTTAAAAGGGAGCGTGGTCAAAAAGGTTTCACGCTCCCAGAACAGTTTCCAGCCCAGTGGGACTCAGTAAGATCACCAAGTCCGTCATCTGACTTTATTGACAATGTTGCCACATGCAGAGCAGAGGAATCTACAGGTCAGGTAAACTACAAAACAAATGAGTCAATTCAACCGACTCAAATCATGAACCGTGATCCGGCCTTGCAGCCTCCAGCAATCCAATTATACGCAATCAAACCACCGCACCAGCGCCTTAAGGAATACCTTGCAGCCAGGAAACGGTTAGGCATTGAAACCTTGAAATATGCTCCAACAAGCCATCGTCATACTCGCTCGTTGAATAGATTGAAGAAATACAGAAGAATTCGTCGATCGTTAAAAACTTCATTCCTGTCTTCATTGGTAACCGTCAAGAATGATCCTCGTCCTTATGCTGAGGTTGAAATTTTAGGTATGAAACGAATAGGTCTCCTTGATAGCGGCGCTTCGATAAGTGCCATTGGTAGTGCTTTTGCTAGGAAAATCCTAAAAACACCTGAACTTCTTGTTTCATCAAACGAACACATAAACACTGCAGATGGGAAAGGTCAGCAACTTCATGGGTATTTTTCCACGAACGTGTCCTTTAACGGTATTACGAAAAGCATTGAGTTGATGGTAGTTCCATCCCTTGCACAAAATTTATACTTGGGTATCGACTTTTTCCAACTTTTTAATTTATATCAACCTGCGCTACAACGATTTACGATAGGGACTGACCAACCTTTATTATCCAGCCTGACAACAGTTCATCAACAACGGTTGGAAGATACAATCCAACTCTTGCCGTCCTTCTCAACGCTGGGATTGGGAAAGACTGATTTATTGGAACACATCATCGATACCGGTGATGCGCGTCCAATAAAGCAGCGACACTATCCCATATCTCCGGCTGTTGAGAAGTTAATGGGTGAGGAGTTGGACCATATGTTGTCTTTAGGTATAATAGAAGTTTCTACCAGTTCCTGGAGTAGCCCTGTAGTTCTAGTTAGAAAACCAGGTAAGGTACGGCTTTGTCTAGACTCGCGTAAAGTGAATGCAGTCACCAAACCATTAGCGTACCCTCTGCCACAAATAGAAGGGATATTAAGTCGATTACCTAAATCCCAATACATCTTGATTCTTGACCTGAAGGATGCGTTCTGGCAAATACCCATGGAACTATCCTCTCGAGAGAAAACAGCATTCACTGTTCCGGGTCGTCCACTATATCATTTTGTTCGCATGCCATTTGGACTCTGCAACGCTGCTCAAACTATGACGATGCTAATGGACCATGTGATACCTCCTGACCTTAAAAACCAGGTATTCGTTTATTTAGATGATTTACTTATAGTTTCATCCACTTTCGATTCGCACCTTCAGACACTAGCAGAAGTTGCTAAACATCTGAAGCGAGCGAATCTAACAATAAATATTGAAAAAAGCAAGTTTCTGTTACCTGAGGTTAAGTACTTAGGGTACGTCATCGGTCAGGAGGGTATCAAAATTGATAAAGAAAAAGTAGCAGCGATTGCAGAGTTCCCAATACCAACGTCAGTGCGCCAAGTTCGATGATTCTTAGGTTCATTTCTGAGTTCGCGTCTCTCAAAACTCCTATAACGGAATTATTAAAATCACATAGAAAATTTCATTGGGCTCCAGTATTAACCAACCCTGATTTTTCAAAGCCATTCAAAGTGCAATGTGATGCTAGTAATGATGGAGTAGGGTGTGAAATAATTATTTCGTTGGAATTTATAAAATGGCTTAGAATTTCATTCAGGTTTTCTGCTGACTTCTTTGTATTTACTGCATGTGGTATTATGTGGAATATTGGAATTTATAGAATGACTTACAATTTCATTCAGGTTTTCTGCTGACTGCTTTGTATTTATTGGATGTGTGGGACATGACTATATATCAAAAACAAAATTAAATTTTTTTAAATTAAATAGTGTAATTAATTGGACGAACTTAGGTTTTGTAATGAAAACGAATCAAGTGTAACGAAGCATTTTGGATTGCAAACTCAGTCCATTTCCTACACTGAACACCGTTTTCTCCCGATCTTCCTCCGAAACTTTTGCCAGTAACTTTGCAGATCCAGTGTTGAAAACAATCGTAAACACGATAATGTTTAGTGTATTACCTAGGCAATGGGGAGCTATCCTTCTTAGTAACTGTATTTAGTTTCCTGTAGTCAACACAAAATCTTACACTCCCATCTTTCTTGCCAACTAGAACCACAGGTGGGCTCCAGGGACTGTCTGAAAGCTCGACTACCCCAGCTTCTTTCACACGAAATCAATTGGATTCTGTCCTCACCCCCTTCGATTTTGGTGAAACCGGGCATAAATGTTCTCTATGTTAAAGAAATACGAACAATCATTTTTGTTTTTTTTTTTTGCAGCGCTGTACTTTTATGCAGAGGCGTGTGAAATTTTGGGGTTTTCGCAAAAATGAAAATTTTTAAGGACCTGTTACTTAAAAACTAATCAACCGATTTTAATAAATTTATATTCAAATGAAAGGAATTTAACGGTTGTTTTAATATTGTATTTCTAGAATTTTATATTGTCAGTTTCTTTGCGAAAAATAAGGATTTTTCGAATATATGATTTTTCACGACTTTCGACAACAACAATTTTCTTATTTTTTTTGTAAGTTTAATTTTATTCTTGAAAACAATAAAATAATAAAAAAAATATGTTCATTAGAGTTTTTGAGATATGATTTTTTGAACATCTTTGACTATTTTAAAGCAAATAAATGAAATGTCACATTTCGTTCCTTTTTTAGGGACGGACTGGACATTGGCGAACTTCCAGCGGAATGGAAAAATACCAGATTTATAGGATTTATAGAATATTTTGGTGAGAGTTGGTGCAAGTTCTTTTGAAAATGCTTTTAGAATAACAGGAGGAATGTTGTCCAGACCAGAGGCTTTGTTGTTGTTGAACCCCCTTAAAAGTTTTTCGACAGTTTTGGGTTTCAAATGTAATTGTTTCATATTAACTCCAGAAGACTGGATTTGGGGTATTTCTTTAGGAGTTTCTAAAACTGTCAAATTTAAAGCAAAGCGTTCCGCGAACAATGTAGCTTTCCTTGCAGGGTTAGTAACGATTGAGTCACCATCAATGATAGGGGGGGATAGAAGATTTAGTACCAGAATTTAAAGAATTAATGGCACTGTAAAAACTTTGATATTTTATTGACCGTTAAGTATTGGGATCGATTAACAGAGTTCTTTTTATGAATATAAATATTAAATAATCTACGTTTGTTTCTAAGAGCCAATTTGGCTGCCTTCGAAAACAAATATTTTTGTTGGGGTTTCATTATTGGAAAAGGAACGAATTTGTTAATACCGAATTGAATGGTTTCAGTAAAGTTTTGAGCAGATACATTTACATCGTCAGTATAAAAACAATGACGATCAAAAGGGAAACCTTGAAAAAAACTTCGGAGACCAATGGTGTCCATTTTTGAAAAGTAAAATATGTTACGGGGTTTGGGAACTTTAGGTTTTAGTAAATCAGTTTTGATAACTGATGATAACTGATGGTCAGAATTTCCAATACTACCCTTATCGACATCGACACTCGTAATATCTGGCATAGATGTAAGATAGAGGTATACACAGTTGAAAAAGTAACTGCAATATTTAAAGCAAGTCTTGCAATAGGAGCTATGCGTTGCAGGTTATTATTGAATTGTAAAGTAGATGTAAAATAAACCTAATTTTAATGCATATCTATAAAATTTAAAACAACTATTGCATCATAATTTATTTCTATAGAACAGCTAGAAGTTTTTTATTGCACCTTGCTACAATTTAATACATTAAAAATTTAATGAAATTGCAAAATTCACTAGAGTATTATCCATTTTAGTAATATATAGTTAAAATCGTTTCATGTATGTTTTAGTTATCGCTTCTCAGCTGAAAGTCTATAATAATAGTGATTAAGGTGGTATGTATGTTTTAATTTTTTCTGTTGTAATTTTTTTAGTTTAATTTGATTAATTTAGGCAGGTGCGTAATAATCAAAGTATCTCGAAATTATGATGTAATTTGCATTAAAATGTCATACTAAAAAAAATGTTGCGCGGAATATTATTTTATGCAAATAACAGACTTTTTTAAACAAAAAGCTTTATATTTTACTCCAAGTACTCTGTTAAATATTGATGCAAAGAGCATTAGTTTAACTTTATGTAGCAAGCTTTGTATTGTTTTGTAATGGAAACATCCGTAGGCCTATATGTGTAGCAATTTGCATTACATATTCATTTTTTTTTATCTGTGTAGGAGAAAACTATTGTCTCCGCCATTACGAGGAGTGAAAGTTGGGCTTTTTACAATCTGCGTCAGGTCGTGCGATGCGGCAAATATTTCTGCCTGCCTTCCATTGTTGTTTTCGTCGGTCATTTTGGAAAATTCTAACCACGATTTGTGGACGTTGAAGTCACCGGTAACGATAACCTCACAGTTTTGAAATTGTGCTCCAATTTCGTCCACAACATTAGTCAAGAGATTAAAAAAATTGGAACTATGTTTGTTTGGGGACCGGTATAGAGCTATTAAAAAAAGAAATTTCAGGTAGACAAACCTTTAATACTACTGTGTTGTAGCCATCAGCACGTAGTTCATAATTTGGAAAGCGTTTTTTGCAACACTCTCATGAATGTATATGTATGCACATACACCTTGATCAAGTTTAAAAGCTGATTCAAGCCTATATTTGGGATTTAGTGTTACTTCATAGGGATAGTTTGTAAAAACTTGTGTTTCTGTAAGAAAAAGAATATGCGGTTTGTCGTGCTCAAGATGATGTTGCACGGCGCGGCGTCACGGTTGGCATTCAACCCACAAATATTTTATATGTGTATTTTAAATTTTTTATCAAATGTAATATTAATTTGATCAAAATATAATCTGTTTTAAAAATGGGTAACTAAACAATAAATCCTATCATATAATAAAATATGGCTTAGGCCAATATTTCATGATAGGATGTAAGAAATAATAAACAGGCGAAAATAAAATTTTTAAAAAATTTGAAAGGTTACTAACATATTTATCTATATTGTTCCCACGAGTTAAGACGCAAGAAAGGTCACCAACAGGCCTTCGTCTATACCTGTTAGAAGTCTATATTCAACTTTTCACGCTTTGACCCTACCTGAGTCTCTAGTGTGTACCCACCTGGGGGTGCTAATAAGGGAACACCTTCCCGCAACCCTGGCGGCTAAGCCAAGGTCCCCGTTCCCGCTAGACAAGACAATAGGTTTACGGTTTGCAATAGCAGACTAGAACCCACTATAGCTCAGGTACCTCGGGCTCGCCAAGTCCCGTATCAAGGTCTAATCAGACCAGTGACCCCTGAGAATGACTTTATTTATTTAGTTTAGTTTCGACGTGCATTGAAGTAAGTATCTTAGTGTTTTGTGTTTCGTATTCCCTTAGCAGCGCTTAACACAGCATCTTTGAGCAAATACCATGACTTATCGACGTCTCCATTAATGGGTTCTGATTTCTTCAATGTTTCGGTAATATGGTTTTGATATCTTTCTTCAGTTTCAGCATTTTTTAATGATATTAAAACGTTTCCGTTGAGTGAATTTTGGAATGCCTAGATTTGGAAAGTGGAACCTTTTCGTAGCACATACAAGGATGTGGTCACTTCCAATATATGCATCTCTAAAGGATCGCACATCCAGAACGCTCGAAAAGAAACGTGCTGTTACTAGCACGTGATAAATTTGATTTCGAGCGTTTCCATACGGTGAGACCCAAGTCTGCTTTTGAAACGATCGATGCCGAAAGAAAGTGCTGGCAATTCTCAAATTGTTTGATAATGCAAACTCAGTCATTCTTTCACCATTATCATTCGAATTCAAATGTAGGCTGTTGTTGCCCACCACATTTCCATAAGAGATATCTCTTCCGACCTGCCCGTTAAAGTCACCAAGAACCATAATGAAGTCGCGTGTTGGTGTTTGTTTCATAGCCTCTTCCAGTGTTATGTAGAAATTATCCTTCTCTTCGGCGGTCTTAGCTGCAGTAGATGCATGCACGGCAATAAGAGAAATATTGTTGTACAGGTAGGTAGCAGATCCTCTAACGAGTTCTTGCATGTGTGCACCAAAACGAAAACTAGTACCAAATTCTCTTCGAGAAGAATGACCACTACATACAGTATAAAGAGTGACTATCCAAATCTTGTTTTCCGATTATCGGCTGTCTAATTTCTTGCAGAGCAATAATATCCATCCTATACCTCCCAGTCTCTGTTTCTAGACAGAGCATCAGGAGTGCTCAGGCTGCGCGCGTTTCACGTTCCGATTCGGTAGTCTAATCCTTTTTGACTTCCAGGTAAAATTTTGTATTTTTGTCCGGGTCTGATATTCTCTTTCTGATTTCCAAATTTAACAAAGTTTTTTTTCCCGGGGTTAGGGTGTTAACCTTAGGCCCAAACAAATTGTCGTGAATGGGTTCGTTTTGCATCTTAAGTTACCAGAAACAACCTTTTTACGTTTATATAGAGAGCCGCTTGATCCAAGACGCCCACTCCAATTTTATGGCTATTAGCTCACTATATATCCATTTTGTTGCCAGAGCTGTGGTGAAGTTAGCCTATGCATCGTATATTTTTTGTTAATTTTCGATATGTTAAGTGTTAACCATCACTCTCCAATAAAGTTTTTAACGTAAACTTTAAGTTCAGAGATAAAACGAATAAATATAAAGTTTCCCCTGTTTCATTATCAAACATTTACTAGTTACCAAAGAGTTAAGTTGGTTATTTAATTATAAATTATTTTCAATAGAAAAGCTAAATTTTAATTTTATAATGCTTAAGAGAATAAGTTCAACCAAGCAGAACATTTACTTTCGTTGATTCTATGTAGAAAGTGTGTTTGTTAGTGATTATAGTTCGAAAATTAATAAAAATAAAACATTTAGAAATTGAAATTAAAAGATAAACTAACAAAATAGGTTCATTTATATTAAAAAACATTAAATCGAAATAAAAATGGATTTTATTTTAATAGTGTCATTATATTTCATAGCGTTTTTTAGTTCAAAATATATTAGTGCAAGACCAATATTTCTGATTCATTCGACTTTTGAGGTGTTCGATCCAACTTCACTGATAAGATTATTCGAATTTAGTGATCAAGGTTGGAATATAACAGAAGGTTGTATCAAAGATTTGTACTTGTATTTAGACGGTTTGCAAAATGATCAACCTTGGGCTTTAAAATGTAAGTAACTTTTATCGTGTTGTGGTACTGTGCATTTAAAATTTAAAAGTGAAAGAACTCATATTAAGTACCAAAAAATTTAATCGAACTTCAGAGTGACTTGATTAAGATATTACTGTTTGATTGTATATTTGATTCGATTTAAAAAACAAAAATTAATTAATATTACTTCGGTCTGAAAGACCGAAGTATTAATATTTCGAGCAAAATGTCAAAATCTTAAACCCCTTTTTGGGGCATATCTCATTGATCAGTTTTTGTTGATTTGTAATTTTTTTTATTTGTGATCTACGGTTGAGAACCCCGCGTACTTCGGTCTCCGCTATTTACATATGAACGTTAACTAATACTAACGTGGGAAGTTTTTTTAAAAAATTTGCACGAACAAAACTGAAATTACCCAATTCAGTTAATCTAGTTTATAATCCTTCATCGATGATTAAAGTCTAAATATAGGGTGGGGTTTGCAAATACGCCGACATTTAAAATTACCGGTAATACGGTAAAAATTTTATTAAACGGTTAGCCGGTAATTTACCGAAATTATCATTTTTGATCTAACTATTTTAAATTATTAGTTTAAGCAAAATATTTATAACTTAAATTGGCGTGTTATAATAAAAAATAACACATTTGAAGAAGAAAATTTAAAAATATTTTAAATCTGGTTATTAAAATATTGGCGTAAGAAACACGTTGTCTCTAACGTGTTGTCATTCAAGTTCGACCTTAGTTTAGTGCAAATTAAACCAGCCTGCTGCAAACGCACGCTCGAATTTGATACTTGTTGTTCGTATGGTAACTAATTTATTAAATATTTGCCATGAATGATTTGTTCTTGGAAAAAGCTAATTTAACTTCAAAATGTTTATTAATTTCCTGTTCGTTTGTACTTTGCCAGCTTATCTATTATTGTTAATTTTGACAATGCTAATATTAACGCAGTTGGTCGTTCACTGGAAGTGCAGATTCAGAAGTATCTGCGTTTCCGGTTTCACATCAATATATATATAAATTAAAAACTAATAACACTTGTTTTTATATTTCGCAAATATGTTTTTATTTTTATTTTCTAAAAATTTTTGCTCAATGCATTTCGGCTTACGCCATTATCAAGAGCGATTCAAAAAGTTTATGAAGAAAAAATTTTTGATTTGAATCAAAAATAAAATGAAAAATGAATAACTAGATTAAATAATTTATATGAACAAATTGTTAAAACATTTAATTAAAAACTAGGTAATTTTTCTTATTTAATTGGTTGATAATGGAAATACCATAAATTTGTTGATTTAATAGTTTCTAAAAATGATGACCGAAAAATAGATCCGGATTTGTCAAAGGAGAACAAATAACGTCGGTTTGAGAATTTAGTAAATTTTTGTTAAAGTGCATTGCTTTACGTATTTCAAAAGCTTCCAAAAGATCAAGTTTAAGACCTTTCGTTTCATATTGTAAAATTTGAATATTGTTGTTATTTATAAAATTACTAGTATGATTTTCCTCAATTAAATGATTAGAAAAGGTGGAAGATGTTTGTCCTAATCTTAAACTACGAAAATGTTCAGCACATCGAACATGAAATGGACGACCTGTCTGTCCAATATAGATTGCATCACAGTCAGAACAAGATAGTTGATAGACTCCAGATTTTGAAAACTTACTTAATTTTTGTTTATTATTTACAAGAAGATTTTGAAGGTTATGATTATTATAATAAGCACAACTTAAATTTGTATGTTTTGAAATTTTGTTTCCTAATTTTTGGCTTAAATTACCTGTGTAAAGTATTTTACGCCATAATTTTGTTTCAAGGACGGGGTTTGGATAAATTAAATTATAAGAAATCTTTTTTAATTTATTACGTAAAATTTTGTGAACTAATGTAGGATTATATCCATTATTAAGAGTTATGTTCGAAATAACATTTAATTCCTTTTGAAAATTAGCTGCGGAAAGAGGGACTTTTATAAGTCTATTAACCAATGCATGAATGGCTGAATGTTTTATATTTGACGAATGATTAGAAGTAGAGTGTATAATAGAATCTGTACATGTTGGCTTACGATAAATATTAAAAGAGAATTTAGAAAATGAATGACTTATACTTATATCAAGAAAATTGATGCAATTTTCGACTTCTTTTTCGATTGTAAATTTAATAGAAATATGTTTATTATTAATTATTTCAAGAAACGACTCTAATTCTAAATCAGTTCCAGTCCAAAGACAAAGAATATCATCAACATAACGATACCAAAATAA